>JAVJIF010018797.1:0-71600 GCA_038442645.1 Agave tequilana | reverse complement strand
AAAAATAAAAAGGAAGAAAATTAATTGAAAGAAATAGAAAAATAATTGGAATGGTGAAATCCCTTGTTTCGATCCGCGGATGCGGAAAACTTTCGAAAAAATATCGCAGTCGTCCGAAAAATCAAGTATCTCAGAACGATCCGCAAAAATTCTTATAAATCAAGAATATTATTCTAAGAATAATGATAAAATCCCTTTAAAGAGATTCCTTACGGGTTTCAAATTAAAAATCTTGGAATCGATCGCCGATACCGGTCGACAACAAATCTGGTAAAAATTTGTTAAATTCTAAAAATTGCCAAAAAATATATTAAAATATTAAATATTATTTGAAGGAAATATATGAAAGCCGTTCCTTAAAATTTGGCTCCATTTGTAAATTAAAATTCGAGAATAAACCAGCGGTACCGATTAATCCCGATTTTGGAGATTTTATTAAATAATTTAGAAAAATTACAAAAAATCATGAAAATTCTAAAATATTAGAAAATAATGTTTAAAAATGAAATCAATCAAATCTAACTATCAAAAAGACCAATTCGAGTAATATACTAGGAGCGGGTCCCTGGTTCAGATTAGGGCTGACTCTGAGCCCAAGAATCTAGGTCCAAAGCAAAACAATCACATAATTAATCATAAAAATAAATAAATATGAAATCAAATCAAAAAATATGATCAAAAAATAAGAATACGTATCAAAGTACGTATTTAGGGAACAGGGTGTTACAATCTACCCACCTTACAAAATTTCGTCCTCGAAATTTTGATAAGGGAAGATGAACACAGGAAAGACTAGGGGAAATGATGATGATATGATAAGTGGAAAGGATAAGAAAGATTACCAATTCTGGATACAAAAGATCAGGGTAGCGGTCACAGTAATATTCTCAAGGTTCCTGCTCTGGGTATTGGTTCCATATTTGACCATTGCTCCATCTGACGCCTTGGCTTCTCCTACTGTCAAATTGTAAACTTGGCCTCTTCCAGCTTTGTACCCTTCTATGTCTGATCATGTTGTTGGAGTAGGAATGGAGCTCTTTTGCCAACGGGTTCTGGGTTCTTTCTCACCGGTGGTGCTGGAAGTGCTGGTCGAACTGGTGCAATATTTCTCATCCTTCTGAAGGGACAATCTCTTATTACATGACCTCTGGTCCCAAAGGCTAAGCATAATCCATTTGCCATTTGACAGTCATGCTTATAGTGTCTAAGCTTATGGCAGACATTACATACAGTCTGATGAAGAGAAGGTTGGAATGGTCATTTGACTATCGGGCCATTGATGGTCTGGTTGTGTCTTCTTTGTTCATCAACTGAAAAGGTCTTTTTATTGGCTTGTTCTGCATCTGTTTCTCGCTCTTCTTTTCCAGTCCTCACTCTACTTCATGGCAATGGAGAGAACCGGGACTACGTCTTCAGCTAGTGAGGAATAAGAAACATCTGGATGTCCATCTTCATCCCTTGCTGAAATCTGTTAGCCTGTTTCTCTTCGTCTGTCACCATGTAGGGTGCAAACCTGCAGAGCTTCAAGAATTTGGTAGCATATTCATTCATAGACCGTTTCGCTGTTGTAGCAGGATAAATGGTTCTTCTATTTCCTTCTGAGCTATTGCAAGGAAGAATCTCTCGTAAAACCCTTCAAGAACTAGTCCCACGTGATGGGTTTCTCCCGTGTCCGCTTCTTCCGCCACCACTATGTTCTGGCTAAATCCTTCAACTGTATCTTGCCACTTCAACCTTGTTCTCGTCAGGGACTCGGGCTGCCCTCAAAAGATCTGTCGTGTCTACCAGCAATTGTTTTGCACCCAGGGGCTTCTCTATGCCTGAAAAGATGTTAGTTGTAATCTCCTAAAATCTGACACATTGCCTGGCCTCTGCTCTCGAGGTTCAACAAACAGTCCTTGACGTAGAAGCTCTGTCTGCTGCTATTGACTCTGCATCATCCCTTGAAGTACCCTCATCAGGCTTTCATTGTCTCTGCTGGATCCATCTTGAGAAGTACTAAGACCATTACGTGTACGCCATCTTTCCATCTCTGAGTTGGTTGAACGGATAATAGGAAGAAGCTAGAAAGTAAAAGGTAGAAGAGTCTTAGGATTCAAAAAATGGATCGGAAGGAAGAATAGATAGCATCGTACTTGCGATTGGAATGTATAGACAGGACTCATGCACCCCCAGTTGCAAATTAATCCTCTAATAATTTGCCATCTGGATGTATTGAAGGAGTGAGAGCCTAGGCTCTTGTACTACCTTGTAACACCCGATCCCGTGGATACGGAGACGTTACTGTGACGTTGGTCAAAAATACCCTCACATATATACGCTTAGGATCAGTACATGCAAGAATCAGAGTATGAAAGCACAGAGAGTAATATACATTCTAATACAACAGTACAAGTACATAGTTATCACAAAGAGTGATCTAAATTATATTAATATAACATCACCAGGAAATATAAAAGTAAGATTCACAAGATGAACATTACAAATGTTGCTCTCGAGCTACAAGGAGATGCCACGAGCCAACCAGCGGGGGCAAAAGAGGTACTGGAGCCACAGCTGGTCTGCCTACTCTGCAAAGTAAGCTTGGTCCTCAGTAGAAGGATCCACGTCAGTTCAAGTTCTGAGATCTGGACATGAAGGTCCAGGGGAGTCAGAAAGCTACCCAACGAGTGGTAAAATGAGTGCCAAGTGGCGTGCAGGGATAAGTACTCGTTAACCGATAATTCAAATCATAAGCATGCATTGAAATCATATCGTGAGCATAGGCACACAAGAGCAAGTAAGGAAGCGATAAGTAATAAGGCAACACTAGTTAACTCCTAAACTAACATAAAACTGATAAAACCGAATAAAATCGAATGCAAGCGAAACCAATCATAGAAGCTTAGATCACAACTCTATGAGACTAGTATATCGAAAGAATAATCCAAATAAGAAAACCCTCATTATATACCTTTATCCTATGTTATCGTAATCCGAGCGTATGCAACTTGAGTTGCAAAATAACACAACGAATTGAATATTAGCATCTTATTATAATTGGGCCATCTAAGTTGTAGGTTTAGTATGCATCTCATTCCATATACTTTCACTTAAAACTTATAGAGCCAGTTTTTTAGAAACTAATGAAGTTTGATGGATCATATTTATAGTGGATCCCTCCTCTGCCCGGGACAACAGCCTACTGCTACTCTTTCTAGGGATTATATTACAACCAAACACGAATCTTCTCGAGAATTATATTACACCCGTACACGAATCTGCTCGGGAATTACCTGGACACGAATCTTCTCGAGAATTATATTACACCAGGACACGAATCTTGTCAGGAATTATATTACACCCACACACGAATCGTCAGCCCTGCGACCATTATAAATATGGAACTAATCAGGACCCATCAGTTTCTCCCAAAACCCAATTCAAGTTGTCTTATTATAATTTATTATGTAATTATCAATTTATGAGAGTAGCAAGAGCAGGACATGATCAGGAATTCAGAAGTACAAGAGTACATGGTATAACAGGAATACAAGTTCTTGTATATAATACATGATAATAGGTACAGGATTCTCGTAAATGTGATAATCATAAGTCTGGTGTTAACATGACAGGTGGCCGATGATAAGTAATATCATAACAGGGGACATGTGTCAAGTAGTAACACATCAGATGTCAAGTGATACAGGCAAGTGTCAGGTAATAGTATAAAGATGTCAAGTAATAGTACGGCAAGTGTTAGCACATCAGGAGAAAACATGTCAAGTGATAGCTTAACATTCAAGCACAATCAAGCGGAGCTTAAGTAGTGTTCCTTTTCAGAGATGCCTCGATGAAAATGAGGAGGTTTTGTTTGACGGGAGATGAAAATGAGGAGGTTTTGTTTGACAGGAACTATAAGTGGCTTTGTTAAATCAGAAAGAGTAGCTTCTTCCTCCCCAACATGGAGCGGATGTTTCCATTATCCTACTTGCAGTCTATGTCTCGTCATCGGTACATGGACTGGGACTTGGTTAAGGTACAATCGGATGTTGCGATCGGGAGGATCCCAAATTGTCCTTCTTTCCTTTTGGTCATAGTAGGGAGATTCTTAAGCTACTCTCAGGCTCGATGAAGTAGGAGTTTCCAACAGGCGAAACTCCTAAACAATCTGCGAACTTTATCAGCCGGTTCATGGAAGTGAAGGGTAAATTTCTCTAGTATGACTTTCGGCGCCAGGATGGGTGTACTCGACAACAACCTCTTGGTGGGCGAAGATTGTTTGCTTTGTCCTCAAGGAATTGGAGGAGACATTGCTCTAATACAGGTTGTATCACGCCGTCAAGGCCGTGTGTTATGAAATCGCTCTGAGTCATTATAACTTCTTTGCAATCCTCGAGAAGTATAATCTAGACACTTGGACATTTTTTACTCTGGTGGGAGATATGGGATTCGCTCTGCATGAGATGTTCGAAGTCTCAGGGCTGTCCATGGGGAATTACCGTATGAGGAGTGCATTCCTGGCACTAAAGAACTGCACCTATTGAAGAAAGATGCTCCTCAAGTGTATGAGACCTACTGGGAGGTCTTATGTCATTTTCATATTTGCACTCAAGCGACTAAGTGCAGGTCTGGAGGAGTTAAGCAAATGTCATAGGCTAACTACCTCTTCCAAGGTTTGGGATAAAAATTAGGCTTAGTATCCTGAGTGGCGGCCAACACCTATGCTGTGATCACAGAAAGGATTTCTGAATCAGTACCTCGTATACATCGGAGTCAAATGAAGACACCTTCAAGCCTGACACTGTTTTTGATACTTTCCACCACTAGTGAAAAACTCCCATCTCGAACAAAGCCTTACTGGCGGGATTCCCGATGTTGTGGTTGAAGCAGTGTGTTGTGCCCACATACCTCATGAGGTCATTTTCGCCGGTGTAGTTTACCCGGCCGTTCTTCTTGCTCATGGTCGGTCTCTCGGCTTGCCCCCTGCTACGGTGGTTGTCCTCAGAGCGGACTTTGAGTATTGTGTCAAAGTTTTTGCAATGTAGTGATTGAAGAAGACAAAGAGGGCAACATTGTCGTCGGCCCGGATGGTGAACCAAAGGTGAAGATACCAAATCCTCATGTAGAATTGCCTTACACGTACTTCATGACATGGTACATCATGCACTGTCCAAGTCTGATGTCAAAAGTGCAGTCGTCTGAGGATTTCATGCCATTTGTCCAGCAACTGGAGCACTCGAGTTGTAGTGGTTAGTACATGCTAATGATCCGGCAAATTCTTCAGAGCAGCATGAAATACTAGTTGGTGATGTGCTTTCTTGACTTCCCAGGAGCCTCGTACGGGGAACGATTTTTTGACCGACCTGGTGCTGATGGATTCACTACCCATGTAGCTGGGCTTTTCTGATGGTTGATTAATATTCAGCCAGGATACCTGGTCTTCTGGTAAGGGAACGTTTGCATGATCGAACTCTATTTGTCAAACCGTGGGAAAGTATATTGTCACTTACGATATTTGGTACAAATGGCCTCTACAAGTGGGTTTGCTAGTGGGCCACAAAATTGCAGTCGTACCAAATATCGTAAGTGACAATATACTTTCTCACTTACACTTCCGCATTACCAATCAAAAAATGTAAGTGACAATACACATTCTCACTTTCACTTTCACATTACCAACCAAATACTTAAAAATTTATTTGCACAAAACCTACTTGCAACTGTAAAAGAGTTTTTCACTTACACTTATGATTTGGGGTCACTTGGAACAACTAAAAAGACCCATTTTTATGCTAACGCCAGTGGAAGTGGAAACCATGATTGATATCCCATGATTTCTTTCTTTCTTTCTTTCTTCAACAAATGATGATTGCTTAACTATTAATCATGTGTGTGCGTGCTCGTGTTGTCTATTTGTGACTATGCATGTGGACCACTTATTTATGCTCTCCGTAAATTTAGGCATGCTTAATCCTAGTAAGTGGTCGGGTCTCAAAATCAACTACTAAAACAGCATAATATTGATCAAGCAGCACTGGAAGAGTTTTATTTTCCTATCATCTACGCGTGCAAATTTAAGTCGAGTTGTGGAGCTGCAAGTGGTTCCCCATGATCGGCAAAATGGAGAGAAAATTAACATTCGACATCTATTACTTAAACTATTTTATCTCAACTGCAAAATTATATACGTTAATGTCATCTATGTATATGTAACATGTACGTTCTTATCATGAAGTCGCGTCGGACACACGTATCGTGTGTATTTTAAAGAATTTGTCACGTGTCCCTATATCGTGTCCATTTCAATGTTGCCGACAAATACCATAAAATATTTAATGTTCTAACAAAAAGTTGAAATACAATTAGAAGAAGGTACATAAGTAAAATATTAAAGAGAATTCTTGTGCAAGCCCTTGCCTATAAATAGGGGCCAAGGGTGCTCATTTGTAATCATCAAGGAAAGCAAGAGTAAGAAATACAAGCCTTCACTTTTTCTCCAAGTGTTCTCTCTCTTGAGTGAGTGAGTGTGAGGGTTAGGCTGACTTAGCTTTCCCTCTAAAGAGAAAGAGCGAGTTAAGTGCCGCGCGGGTTTGAGTGGTTTGAAGTTAAAAGAATCCGTCTGTGACACAGATAGGCAGTACAACAATAAGTTTTATTGCATCAATTAGATTATTGAGAAACCACATAATTGATTGCCATGATTGATACAGGAGTTGACAGGGGAAATTCATATGCTTGCTCTCTTGAACTGTCAAGATCACTTTGCTTTAATTTGGTCTGTCAGTTATATGTCTGTGTCTCAGGCATTCATGAACCTAAACTGGACATGAAGTACAATAATTAAGGGGGGCCTAAATTAAAATCATATGCCTTTTGTTTCTTTTAGGAAATACCATTTGCATTTTGGTTGTGAAGAGGGGTGGGTCACCATTGAGCCGGTGGAGTGCATGTCCCTTGCATGCTTTTTGCTGTGGTTGAGGTGTCTATTGAATTTATACTTGTGGTGCCTCCTGATTGGGAAACATTGTTCACATGATTTTCTTTCTTTACTTTAAGGGGAATTGGTTGTTGGACAGTACATTCATCTGTCCAATGTGTTACCGGGTGATGTGTTGATGTAGGGCATCAAGAGGAGAGTGGCTGGTTTAAGTTACCTGTTAACAACTCCCTTCAATTATCGACAAGATTTTATAAAAACTCAGTAGTTTACAGCCCTGTCAACAGTACTATGTGCCTGTCGACAGGCTTTTGTAGAAAGTTTGGGAATTATAGACATGTTGATAGCACTCTTCACCTGTCGACAGACCTGCTGCGTATCAGAATTTTCTAATTTGTTTAGGAGTTATTTTCTGGGTCTGTTTTGAATTCCAATTTATTTTATTTCTTTATTTTAGTTTCCTAAATAGAGAGCACTCTTTTTTTATTTACCAATATAAGGTCATTGTATCTTAGGTTTTTTATTCTCTAACTTTAATTAATACAATCGAGTTTTTACTCTTCAATTACTCGTGGATTTGAGTTTATTCTCTCTTGGCTCGTGAATTCGTGTCGCTTGCTCGTGGATTCGAGTAATTATCTTGTACCTGAAGGCTTCTCCATAGTTCGTCAATGCTAGTACTATATCTAGCCCGTGTCGTTTGTCTCCGACACTTCTCCTTCTGCATCAAGTTGTATCAGAGCTTCAGAAAACTTTCTAATGATGGCTGGAGACGACGAGCAGTCCGGCCTCTCCATGAGAGTAGGCACTGTTATAGAGAGACTTGGCGTTCTTGAATCGACCATGGACAATATGGTCTAAGAATTCAAGAGGCTATCTCTCAAATTCGATGATTGAAGCCTAACCGATAGTGCGTACCAAAGCAGGCATGAATGTTCATCGAACAATCTTCCTCCACCATCCTCCACCATTATTAGGTAATCCTTATCCACAACATGCACCACATCAATTTTCTTTCCAACGACCACCCATGCATCATCAACCATGTCAACCATCACCACTATCAAGACGTCCTCTATGACAACTTCCTTACGAAGATCGACCGACAAGGAAAACTCATCAGCACCTTCTATCCTGAAGATGATTTCGAAGACAAAGGTTTTTATGGAAGGACGGCCTAGGGGCAAGTATTTTCCATTGATTGTGTTCGGTGAAAACATACAAAATTTGTAGAGAAATTACAAGTAAATAAATGAAAATTATAAGAATTCTCTTATGAGATTCTAGAGAAGTTTGTAGGTAGGAGTTTGGTTAGCGCGTGACCATTTTATCCCTTTGCCGCACGAGTAATCAATCTTGAGTGCTACTGTCTGAGAATTTCTTCTCGCTTGGTTTGAAAATTCCCTTAATGTTAAGGAGAAGTTTGAATTAGATCTGAAAAACTAGGGCATTGTAACACTATAATTAGTTCAAAGAGTTAAAATTAGCGAGTTGCTGTATGAAGCTTTCGCTAGAAGAAGAACGTAGGTTTTGAAGACGAAGATCTCTCTTTCTCTCTTAAAAGCGACAGCCTTTGCGCTCTCTTGTATGCTTCTCTTTGCATGTATGCTTTTGTGTGCTTCTGCCGAAGCCTAGCCTTTGAATGGGCTATTTATAAGCTCAATAAGGGGTAGTGGTCCCTAAAAATCAACAACAAGCTATTAATGCAGCTGTTATGTCCATCTGATGAGGCTAAACGGTCTTATGCGAGGGTAAAATAGCGTCTAGAGAGGCAAAAGCAGCCTCTGGCGAGGATAGCTTAAAAGCTTGTGAGGCTTGCCCATCAGCTGGCTTAGGGGTGTTGGAAACCCCTTAATTGCCTCCTCCTAATAAGGGGTCATGACTATAACTACTCATTAACTAGCCCACTAACTTAGTGGGGCGGTTACCTTAAATCCAATATAGATTTGAAATAGTCAATTAATAATCTGAAGCTTCGCTTATGGCGAGGCTAGCCCGCAGTGAGGCTATGTATCTTAGCTCTCAGTGAGCTAGACAAAACTTCAGGCGAATCTAAAGTAATCTCTCAACAGAGCTGTGTAAAGTTTCAGGCGAAGTTATAACTTAGCTCTCACAAGAGCTGTGCAAAGCTTCGGGCGAAGCTATAACTTAGCTCTCAACGGAGCTGTTTTAAGCTTCAAGAGAAGCTAGCTTATTGGGTTGAATAGGGTGAAATTAGCCCATTGGGCTTAAGCGAATCTAGTGATTAGCTCTCTTAAACTTGCCTAGACATGTTCAAAGGATATGCTTAGCCTACTGACTGCATAATTGGATTAGTAAAGTCTAAATGACTGCTCTATCCATCTGGGATAGGCCTGAGCTAGGCAAAAAGGAGACTGGTTGTCAGCTTGTCTGCGGCTTATCTTTTGAAAAAGTCGACAAGTTATATATCATTCTGACCAACTAAAGAGCTATTTGAGAGTTTGTCTTTTAGAAGTGTCAACATAACCCTTTTTAAAGTTTTCGAAGATCCATCGGGCTGGTTCAGATTTCAAAAACTTTGAATTTACAAAATTTTAAGAGAAATTACAAGCAAGAATTCTCTTCTTAATTTGCGCCTTTTTATTTTTCTTATTACCCGTAGGTAATTTAAACTTCCCATAAAGGAAAATTTAATATATTAGTCCCTGAAAGAACTAAAAATGGAGGTATGACTCCACCGGATAAACTCCCTAAAGAGTTTAATTGAACCTATTTAGAGGTCGAAACATGATAGGATCATAAAAAGTAAATCATCAAGAGTTAGATACTATCTTGATAGATCAAAGAAATGAATCCATTGGGGATCGAATAGCGTCAATTGGGTCTAGAGACCCATTTATTTAGAGGTAATATGCACATGATAGATTTAAAATCACTAGAATTAGAATTCATTGTTTAGAGGTAATATGGACATAACAGCGATGAAAGTCAAAAAAGGACTAAAAAGATGGGTCAGATCTGGGCACTCGTCGGTCTAGAGGTAATTAACTGGACGTAACTGACTAAGTATTACCAGGATTGTAACTCAAATGTTCAGAGGTAATCATTAACATAACAGCCAAAGGAGTCCGCAATGGATTAAGGGTGAGATCTAAGCATCCGTCAGTTTAGAGGTGACAAACTAGACATAACCGATTAAGATTCACCAGATTCATAAATTTACTATTTAGAGGTAATCATTAGTTTGACAGTAAAAATTTTTACCCTGGGATGGAGTAAAGAATTAGGCTATGGGATCGTCTGTTCAGTTTTCTTACAGATATATTAGCTTGCGTTGAATCGTCTGTTCAGTGATCTTACAGAAATAACAGCTTGAGTCATAAAAAAATCCACTGGGCAGAGAAAATCATTAACATAATAGGGACTGGGAGATGGACTGTCTGTTCAGTGGTCTTACGGATAAAATAGACTAGGTAACATGAAAATAAGAATTCACTGTTCAGAGGTCATACTAACATAACAGGGATTAAAAGAATCGAATTTGATCCAGGAATCCTGTCTATTCAGAGGTAATATAGACATGATAGATTAGAGACCATTAGGATCATAATTCGATGTGTAGTGAGAAAATTCGCTGATAGTCTATACCAGACTACAAGAAGATAGGGCTAGTGTTGAAAGAATCTGGTGAGGAGTTTAGCACTCCTTGGGAGAACTTATAGGGGAAAATAACATTTCCTTCAATATTTTGATAGAGTTGTTAGAGGTAATTGTTAACGTGACAACTAAAAACCTCGCTGGGGAATGAAAATTTTGTGAGGATTTTATAGAGAACTTAGCATTATCTAGGAAATCTTTATGGAACTCAATGGAGAGTTTGTAGGGAAATTAGCATTCCCTGAGACTCCGCAGAGAATCTGTAAAGAGTTATCAGAGATAATCATTAATGTGATATAAGAAACTCCATGGAGAGTTTACAGGAAAATTAGCATTCCCTGAGACTCCATGGAGAATCTGTAGTGAGTTGTCAGAGATAATTATTAATGTGACATAAAGAACAACTTGGAGAGTTTGTAAGAAAATTAGCATTATTCGAGATTCCGTAGGGAATCTGTAAGGAGTTATCAAAGGTAATCATTAATGTAACATTAGGGACTCAAAAGTGATTTCATAGGGTATTTTGAGAGAATTGTCAGAGGTAATCATTAACGTGACAACAAAAAATCTTATTAGGGAGTGAGAGGAAATCTCTTTAGGAACTCCGAGGGGAGTTTTACAGGGAAATCATTGTTCCCTGTAGGGTTTGCCCTAGTTTTTGATTGCACACCTTGATATGAATGTGAAAACACTGAAAAAGTTTTGCAAAGATACATCACGAGCCTTTTTCAATAAGTTTGGCTTGATAAATCATCAGATAAATTCATTCAATCAGTTTATCTGAATGTTTGGATGAATGAGTCATGGAGTTGAGCTTTGATCCATCGAAAAGGAGAGGATGTGATTGGAGACATGCTAGGAAAAGTCAGGTTAAAAAAGCCATCATTTTGGACCGATAGGAATGATCAGAAAGAAAAGTGCCTGGAACCACTGCCCAAACATGCTCGACTTCAAAATATGATAAATTCTCGAAAGGGTGCAGGTCCATGTAATAGAGAAGAGTGACAAGGTTAAAACTGAAAAAGAACCATATATTGGTGGAAAGATATTGAGTGATGATAAGAAGGAGATTATCATAGAGATTTAGTCTTCATTATTTCTTCAATGTTGACATTATGCATCATGGTGTCCCAAGATTCGTACGGGCTCGATATCAGCAAGCTGTAATGTGATCCCTTAGAAGAAGTACACTTTTCTTTGGTATTTTCCCAAACATTTTGAATCCCAAACCCTAATCCATCCGATCGATCAGGGCAGGGTCAAAATCGATCTCTCTCGGGGAAAAGGGCTCCATGAGGAATGGAATAGTCAATCGAATTTGACTTAAAATCAGAGGTTTAGGGTTAACATGATCATGAACAGTACTTATTTGATCATAGGTATAGCGTTAACTTGATCATAGATAGTACATTTTCAAGAACTTACCGTTGATGGGCATCTTGAGTTTATCACCATTCAGATTTGCAAGGCGATAAGCTTCAATTGAGTAGACTGTCCCTACTATACATGGTCTTTCTCATTGGAATCGGAACATGCCTTTGCTCTTATGCATCATGACCATGGGTCGCTAATTGAGGTATTACCTGGACAAAAAATACAAAATTTAAGAATTTAAGAATAGAAAGAGCAAGATACTCAATACTACCGCCATAGAAAGTGGCTCCACAAGGAGGGATAAGCGATGAAAGCATGTTGTGAGCCTCTTTTAAGTTCACTTAAAATAGTTAAATATTCTTCTATGTTCTTTAGAAAGAAAAGGAAAAAAGCAATGTTAATTTGTGAAAGTGGTAAATTAGAGAAGATGGTGATTTTGAAAAATAGAAAATAAAGTTTATACAAAGAAATGAAAAAAGTAAATAAAATAAAGTTTTGATTGGAGGTGATCTAAAGTAATGGATTAAAAGAAAGGAAGAAAACTTAAAAGAAATACTTTCCTCCTTTGTCCAAATGCTTACCTTGAAACTTTGGCGACGGTGTTACCTTGAAGTGGAGGCGATCAACGCATAGCCAATAAAAGTTGATTCCTGTCTCTTCCACATTACATCATCAAGATGACCCAAGTATGAATTGATGCAGACTGAGACTAGAATCAATCGCCATGAGCTATCGGTGGCTCTTGCAAAGGCAAGTTTCTTTCGATGCTATAAGACTTACTTGGATTGCAATTAGTACCAAAAGAGGGAATGTAAAAAGAGAAAGAAGAACACAAAAATAAAGAAGAACATAAAAAACATAAATTTAGATTCAATGTGGTAACAATAAAAGAAGAGAAGAACAACTTATCCCGGTGTCACTCTTAGTACAAGCTTCACTTTCATTCTCTTATGAAACTCTAATCTCATCTGAATTATATAAATAAAACTCAAAATTGCAGAAAGAAAAATAAAAACTATACTAAACGAGAGTAAAAACTACCTTAAGAATCTATCTTTGCCTAATCGTTCTTTGTGGCCTCTGAATTTGCACGTATTTATAGTAAAACTGGAAAAGGGGAGAGTGTCCGAAGATAAGGGAACAAATGCTCCCCCAGATCTTACTAGATTACCATGGATCCGTGGCAGTCTTCTGGCCAGATGGCCAGATTTTGGGGTAGATCTCTCCCTTGCATTGTTTTGTCCTTTTATCCAACTGATTTCTCAATTTGGTTTCAAGTTTTGATGATATCACTGTTGATCCATAGCTAACCGAAATGGATTCATAAAAATCTGAATTTAACCAGTTTTTATTTGGTGTTATCTCTCGATTTGCTTTGATCTTTAACTGAATATTTGCCCTAATCCTTGATTTTGATTTAATCAAAATTTTAGTAGGTTTTTGGGCTCATTTTCTCTTCCCTCTCCTTTAGTGAAGGCCTGCACAATTTAAATGATAAAAAAGATTAAATAGCGGAGTTTGTTTAAGATAAAATATAGGATGTGACAATGGATATGCAATAGCAGTGACTAATCATGCTTCCACACTTATCTTTTGCTCGTTCTCGAGCAAACCAAATAAAAAGTAAAACAGAGCTAACCTAGTTTAACTCACTTTCATAGGAATCACGGTTGCACTTAGAATGTGCAACAAGCCATTAATCCTCTAGGTTACCCCTAGAGGACGAGTTTTATCTCGTGAGGGTTTTTAGTGGATTACACCCAAAAAATCCATAAAGAAAGAGAAACAAAATGTTAATATTTTAAAAAATCATTTTGAAAAAGAGAAAATATTTAAAGTATTATTGTAAAATTTCAAGTAATCTATAAGTTATAAAAAACCTAAATTGTTCATTTCTAATCTTAGTCCTTATTCAAAAACTTGTTATCAATCAAGATAAGTAGTCAAACTGTATTTCTCATCTACTCTATTATTTTACCCTAAGTCATATGCACCTTTGTGACAGTAAAATTTTGACTCAGAATACTTCAACTTTAACACTTATGCTTATATTTTTTGTGGCACTATCCTTTAGTTCTATTAGGCTTTCTAATCTTCCCATGTAACGAGTTTTTAGTCGGTGATTTTCAAATCTGACGGTCTTAGGATACCGGGTGAGAAAATACCCCAAGGACTTAAGGACTCGAGCAAATAAGGCCATAAAACTAAATGTTTTTATTTATAGGATGGACCATTTTTAGGTATGAATACTTATGCTTTATGAGGTACAAATACCTAGCTTAATCAGAGAATTTTTAATATATATATATTGAAATTACACCTAGAGGGGGTGAATAGTTGTATTGCTAATCAAATAAAAATTAATGCAATATAAAATGAGATGATGCAATGATTAGTCTCTAATTTTGCATAATTATTATCGCATTCTCATATTTATTTGATGTAAAATTCTGCTAATAAAGTTTTGCTTACTTAATCCTACGTCCATGGTGTGTAAATGAAGAAGAAGACCCCTAAACCACCATTTAATGGGTGATTAAAGGCTTACCAAGTAGCCATTGACTTTAAGGAGGAGATTTTGTTAGCCTAGGGCATCAAATCACGAATCTAGGAGATCAAGTGGATAGGAGACAGAAGGGACAGCACGCTGCCCAAACCCCGGCGCGCGCCGCACTGACATGGCCGTGGAAACGCGGCATGGCCACGTTTTCGCAGCCATATGGTTGCAGCGCGCGCCTGGCTTCGGGCCAGGGTTGTCCCCCTGGCCTCCTTTCCCCTGGTGCCTATAAATACCCACCAGGGGTCTTTAGTTTGGAGATATCTAGAGCTTTAGGATCTTTATGTTAGTTTGACTTTAGAGTTGTAGTTGTTGTTTTTCTTCTTCTTCTAGTTGATTTAGCCATTAGAGTGAAAGAGAGAGAGTGTGTAAAAGTTATCTTTGGAAGGTGACAAGCTAATACAAGTAACTACTTCTCTTTCTTCTTTCCATTTTCTAGTTGTTTTCCTTTGCTTTTGTCTCTTTGTTTTAGTGTAACTCCTTTTCTCTCTATCTCTTCTCTTTTATTGTTTCTTTTACTACCATGTTTAACTAACTTCTCCATAGCATGACTAACTAACTACTAACCCACTAATCTCTAACAACTTGATTGATAAACCCAAATGAGTCAATAGTATCAAATAAGCCTTGTGCAAATGAGAGCTATGATATCTTAAGACGAGGGTTCTAACTCTAACTTACATACAAGTATTCGCTTTCTTATATTTCATGCTTAACGGGTTTTTGATGATCTATGGATTGTATCCTTTGAAATCACCTAGAGGGGGGGTGAATAGGTGATGGCTATATGAAATATGGCAATTTTGCGGAATTAAAACTTTCACACACAAATAGCACAAATAAAGACTTGCAATAAATACAACAATTAAGGTGCAAGAATTGAAAGGAGTAGAGTTAGAGAAAATTGATCAAACGCAAACGCAAGGATGTGTTTCCGAGGTTCGAGCCACGCTCTACGTCCCCGCCTTCACACTTGAAGGATTTGCACTACTATCGTTGATCCCACCGGATCGCCAATACAAGGACACACTTGTCCCTTACACTTGTGATGCCGCAACACCACCCGAAGCTCACTAGCTCCCTTGAGGCCGATGCCTCTACAACTTCACTCCAAGAAGAAATGAGTGATCACACTTGATCACTTTACAAAAGCTCACTTGCACAATCCTAGAACCAAATATGTAGATGTAAAGCTTGGGATTGTGGTGTGCAAAATCTAGAGAGAAGCTAGAGGAATAGGCTACAAGTTGGGTGTTGGGAATTTAGGCTTTGGAAAATCTTTTATGAAGGAAAGCTTTGAAAATCTTTGTAAAACTCTTATGAAATATTTTGCAATAGTTGTCTCATCAAAATGAGGTGACCCTCTATTTATAGGGGTCAAAAACAGCCTCACAAATTCGCTGATACCAAATCCCAAAAGAGAAAACAGTCAGAAAAAATAGCTGTTGGATCTGTCAGAACTTTTGACAGAGTCCGGTCGACCGGGTCGGTCGACCGCCAACGGTCAAAAATATGACCGTTGGGGTTCATCGGTCGACCGGGTCGGTCGACCGAAAACTCCTGTGAAAGCAAGTGAACATCGGTCGACCGGGTTGGTCGACTGATATAGACGTGCACAGTATTGTGCACATCGGTCGACCGGGTCGGTCGACCGGTCACTGTGAGTTCTGAAAAACAGAACTTCCAGAACCAGAAAATCTTGGGTTTTTGGTTTTGGGTCTTGGGTAGGATTTTTGGAACTTGTAAAAACATAGAGTATGAGCATGTGTCATACTTCTATCATGTTAAAATAGTTTGATAAAAATCCTTTTGATAGAAACTTGTTTTTCCATAAAAATTGTTTTTCCAAAACTATTGTTTTTCTGAAAATCATATTTCTAAAATATGTTCTCTTTTGATCTAAGTTAGAAAATGGAATTTGAAAATCTTTTTGAAGCCATGAACCTAGCTAAGAGGTGTGTGTGTGTGTGATAATCCCATAGCTCTACTTCTAATATCTAGTTTTGACAAAATATCTAAAAACAAAATCAAAAATACAAATCTTGAATCTTTAGCAAAGTCTTGACTTGTTCTTGATCTTTTCTTCAACGTCATATTCCCGAAGCTTCCTATGTGCTTTGGCTTGGGAATGCAAATCTTGGGCGAACTCCAAATGTGTGAGTCTTTTAGCGGAGCCGTCAAAAACCTATTTCTTGAGCCTGAAATCCTTTTAAACAAGATTATTAAATACATAACTAAATATGTTTTGCTATCATCAAAATAACCGGGATAATGGCCTTTGGCCAACAATCTCCCCCTTTTTGATGATGGCAAAACATATGTAGTTATCACAAGATATTTTGGGTAGAGTCTTCAAATGAAGCTCCCCCTCAACACAAGCATATATATAAAAATCATACTCAGGCATATTATCACAAATCATAATCATAAACATTTTATTTCCATGCCAACAAAAGATGCCAAATACTCATGTCATATCATAGATGAAGGAAAAGAGTCTCATACATGACATAAATACATAAAACACAACCATATCCATGTCCACAACACAAAATAAAAATACAAAATAAAAATACATGACAAAATAAAAATACATGACAAAGCAAAAGATGTCCAACACAAAATATGTCAAGTACATAACAAAATAACAAAGTGTCACAAAATATCTCTCTCTCTCCAAATAACTCTCCCCCTTTTTGACATCATCAAAAGGGGAGGTCACTCCTCAGCACCATCATCACCATCATCGCCGTCTCCGTCATCATCACCACCTTCCTCTGAAGAACCAACCTCCTCTGGATCCATGCCATCGACTCTGGTGCGCGGTGGAGGAACAGAAGAGCGAGCTCTGGGAGGAAATGGAGGACCGGTGGCAGGGAGTCGACAAGCAGTCGGAGTCCGATCAGGAACGAGCATGTCAAATTTTGAGAAAAGGGCCTGAAACTAAACATCCACGAATCTCATGGAGTCAGCAAAATAAGACATGTCGTTTCGGACCTCCTCTCGAAAAGCAGCGTCCTGAAGAGCACGAGCATCTAACTCTGCACGAATGGCTGCGTCGCGCTGCTCGGCCAAGGCCTGATGTGCCTCGAGCTGAGAGCGGACCTCCGAAGAGACAAGAGCAAGAAACTCAGGAGGAAATGCAGGTGCTGCAGAAGAAGAAGATCCTGGTGCTGAAGATGAGCCAGGACCAGCAGGAGGAAGATGTGGTTGCACAGGAGCGTGTCTACGCAGCTGAGCTTCCATCATCTTCAGGACAACTCCATTGATGTGGGTCAGGGGATTGGAAGGAGTTTCAGCGGAGAGATCAAAGTCAAGGGCCCTAAGAAGATGGGTGATAAGCATGCCGTAGGGCAAGCTTCTACCCGCAGTACGGATCTGATCAGAGCCCATATGAGATGCAATAACTCTAGGAAAGTTTACCTTAATGCCTTTAAGCAGGCAAAAGATAATCAAAGGGACACAACCCCTAGCATGGCTATACTCACCATGTTTGGGGACAATGTTGTAGAAGATAATCTTGGCAAGGACTTGAGATTGAAGAGTGTATCTACTCACAACCTCGTTTCTAACCAAGCCGGGATTGTCATTCCCGTGGATTAGAGTAGAGGCGGTGAGTGAAGATTCACCCTCCGGAAATTCAAAGTCATGCAAATCATGTGAGTACACATCTGCTCCGCCAGTGGAGAGATGCAGAATCCTAGCAAATCGACCTATAGAAATGTCGATGTTTCTACCTAAAACCCTAGATGTGATCCGATTTTCATCGAATTCATAATTGGCATAAAAGTAAGGAACAAGGGAGGTGTAGACTTGTTCCTTGATGGACAGGAACTCAACTAGATTGTTGTTTTGCAAGATTTGAGGGATACCTAGATGTTCAAAATCCTGAATAGCTACAAATCTCCCTGAATTGATATTTCTAGTGGAGAGATGGGAGAATCTATCAGCTGCAAGATCATTTATAAAGGGGCGAGGGGGTCTAGGAGCTTGGGAGGAAGGTTGTGCAACTTCCTTTCCCTTCTCAGTACGAGATCTCTTAGGCATGATGAATAAAAATGAAATTTTTAGATTAAAACAGGTTATGACACGATTCTAGAAGCTAAGCAACCTAAAATAGTGACAAAGGAAGAAAGATTTCTAAGCTAGAAGTGAAGATTCACAATAAAAATTCGATTTTTACCTTGATGAAAATTCTGAAACCCTAACTGAAAAATCCGGAATTTCTGAAAATCTGCTGGTTTGATCGGCTTGAAATTGCAGATCTGGAGTTGGAAGAAGGAGTATGAAGTGGGTTTTCAAGGAATTAACGATCAGATGAAAGATTTGAGAGTTGAAAATTTTGAGGGAAATGGGTGTCTAGCGGTTCGTCTGAGAGAAGTGAGAGAGAGAGAGAGAGAAAAAATGAAGAGAAAAACACAGATATAGGGCCAAATACGACGATCGGTCGACCGGGTCGGTCGACCGAAACAACCCGAGAGCTATGTAAGCATAGAGCGGTCGACCGGGTCGGTCGACCGATTTAACCCGAGAGTTCTGCAGGCAAGATCGGTCGACCGGGACACATAGTCGGTCGACCGATAACAGAAAAGAAATAAAAATTTTCTTCTCAGGCAGAGTCGGTCGACCGGGGTTATATAGGTCGGTCGACCGGCTTTGCCTGAAAACTGTTATCAGCCCTAAAAAAAATTTTAAAAATAATTTAAAATAATTTGTAATCAAAATAGGTGTTATATATAAACATATAGGAATACACCAACAGGTTTTAAATCTTCATTAAATTATTACAACATCAAAATTCATGCAATCCCTTTTAAATTTTATTTTTCATATTTAAACAAAGATTTTAAAGATGTTGAAGCCGAATACCCAGTGACGGGTTCTGAACTTCATCCTCTTGATTCCTCTTGAATGAGTTGAGGTGCGCAATTGCCATCTTTAAGGTGTTTGTTTAAATATGAAATTTTACAAATGTTTATTATTTTTTTATTTATGAAGATAATGTGTATATGTATACAAGTAAATAGTCACAAATTATAAACTACACATGTGGACATACATTAAACAAGGCATGAACCAAAAAAAAATATAGAAGTTAACACAAGGCACATATACATCATGATAGAAAAGTAGTTCTATACAAGCATATATCAATAGAGTACAAAAGCCAACTATCAATTCTATACATATGTATACATGACCAAAAAAAAATCAAAACAAAAACTGAACATGGCATATACAATCATGATAGAGTTGCAAGTTTATATTAATCATGTATCAATAAGGCATAAAATTAAACTAGCAGTCCTATAACAATTGTATATACAAAATTAAACTCTTAAATGGAGATGTTACCAATTTACGGGCAATCTCCAAAATTAGGTGCCTCCACGATAGCGATGCATGCATGATTTGTTCTTTAAGCTCCGATGCATCAACCACCCAGGCACCACCTCTTCCTAAGTCTTGGAGGGTGTAGATCCACCTATACCTGTATTATTTAAATTTGGTGGCTCTTTTGGTACCCAAATCTTAGTGGGTCCTTTGGGGTTAGATCCGGGGCGAACCCAAACAAATTTATTCTTTACATTGTTCTTAGCATAGCAAAATTTTTCTAAATGGCCTTTGCGGCCACAATGTGTGCAAATGTAAATTCTACCACTATTGTACATAAAAGCATGGTTATGTGTGTGTGCATGTCTATGTGTAGCATGTTTATGATGAACATGTTTCCCTTGGGCTACTCCCTTAGGAAATTTAGATGCAATCCTTTTCAAATCAAATGCATAACTTTTTAAAGTAGAATCCAAAACTTCAACACGTTTTTGAATCTCTACAAAATCATTTTTACTACATGATGCAATGGGGGTTTTCCCCTTACAAGCTAGTTTATAATTTGCAAAATCACTTTTTATTTTCTCAAAAGAATTAGACAAATTATTTTTCTCCTTTTCAATAATATTAAGTTTATCTTTCAAGGACTCATTTTCCCTTTTTAACTTTTTATTATGAGATTGCGAAATCTCATACCTATGTTGTAATTCCTCAAAGAAATGTGCTAGTTCATCCATAGTGAGGTCATCATCATCAAGAGTGTTATCAAATGTTACCTTAGAAGCGTCGTCTCCTTGTGCCATGAAGCACATGTTGGCGGCATCGTGCTCCTCTTCGGATTCCTACTCCGAAACATCCCATGTTGCGGCCAAGGCTTTCTTCTTTCTTTTCCCATTCTTGGATGTGGTTGCTTGTAGAGCGGGGCAATCGGCAATTAGGTGACCGATCTTCTTGCAATGAAAGCAAGGACCGGGTTCATCTCTTTTCTTCTCGTACCTTCCTTGAGGCTTCCCTCTTCGGAAGTTACTTTGCCGTCCCTTCTTGTAGAACATCTTGCCCACCTTCCGGATGAGCATGGCGAAATCCTCATCGCAATCTTCCGATGAGTCATCCTCTTCGTGTATGGTAGGAGTGGCTTTGAAGGCAATGGTCTTCTTCTTTGGTGCCTCCCTTTCTTCTCTAACTTTCATCTCCATCTCATGCGTCTTGAGATTTCCGATGAAGCCGGAGAAGTCCATCTCCTCTTTGTCATTAAGCTCCTTGAGTGTGGTCGCCTTGACTTCCCAAGCTTTGGGAAGAGCTCTAATCACCTTCCTTATCTTTTGATCATTATCAATCTTGTCGCCTAAGGAAGAAAGAGCATTAGTTATTTTTGTAAAACGGGTGAGCATATCATCAATGCTCTCATTATCAAACATATAGAAATTCTCATATTGAGAACGTAGCAAGTCAACTTTGGCTCTCTTGACTTGAGACGTTCCCTCATGAGTCACAATGAGTATGTTCCAAACCTCAAATGCGGATTTACAATTTATTATGCGTGCAAGGTCATCTTCATTCAATGCTTGGGTCAATGCATATTGTGCCCTAGCATTAGCCTCATAGTCTTTGGACGTATCCTCGGACCATGTGCTCTCATCACTAGTGGGTTCAATAAAATCTTTGGTAATGGCCCTAGCTACCCTAACTCCTAGGGATTTAAGGAAGAGATTCATTTTCACCTTCCAAATGGGGAAGTTTAAACCATCAAACTTGGGTGGGGATTTAATGCTAGAAAAGTCCATGGATGCCATGAATGCACAAGCAAATGTAAATGCAACACAAATGTATATAGCCAAATATGGATCTCCCTAAGGTTGTTAGACCTAAGTTGTAGGGTTAGGCTCTGATACCAATTGAAATCACCTAGAGGGGGGGTGAATAGGTGATGGCTATATGAAATATGGCAATTTTGCGGAATTAAAACTTTCACACACAAATAGCACAAATAAAGACTTGCAATAAATACAACAATTAAGGTGCAAGAATTGAAAGGAGTAGAGTTAGAGAAAATTGATCAAACGCAAACGCAAGGATGTGTTTCCGAGGTTCGAGCCACGCTCTACGTCCCCGCCTTCACACTTGAAGGATTTGCACTACTATCGTTGATCCCACCGGATCGCCAATACAAGGACACACTTGTCCCTTACACTTGTGATGCCGCAACACCACCCGAAGCTCACTAGCTCCCTTGAGGCCGATGCCTCTACAACTTCACTCCAAGAAGAAATGAGTGATCACACTTGATCACTTTACAAAAGCTCACTTGCACAATCCTAGAACCAAATATGTAGATGTAAAGCTTGGGATTGTGGTGTGCAAAATCTAGAGAGAAGCTAGAGGAATAGGCTACAAGTTGGGTGTTGGGAATTTAGGCTTTGGAAAATCTTTTATGAAGGAAAGCTTTGAAAATCTTTGTAAAACTCTTATGAAATATTTTGCAATAGTTGTCTCATTAAAATGAGGTGACCCTCTATTTATAGGGGTCAAAAACAGCCTCACAAATTCGCTGATACCAAATCCCAAAAGAGAAAACAGTCAGAAAAAATAGCTGTTGGATCTGTCAGAACTTTTGACAGAGTCCGGTCGACCGGGTCGGTCGACCGCCAACGGTCAAAAATATGACCGTTGGGGTTCATCGGTCGACCGGGTCGGTCGACCGAAAACTCCTGTGAAAGCAAGTGAACATCGGTCGACCGGGTCGGTCGACTGATATAGACGTGCACAGTATTGTGCACATCGGTCGACCGGGTCGGTCGACCGGTCACTGTGAGTTCTGAAAAACAGAACTTCCAGAACCAGAAAATCTTGGGTTTTTGGTTTTGGGTCTTGGGTAGGATTTTTGGAACTTGTAAAAACATAGAGTATGAGCATGTGTCATACTTCTATCATGTTAAAATAGTTTGATAAAAATCTTTTTGATAGAAACTTGTTTTTCCATAAAAATTGTTTTTCCAAAACTATTGTTTTTCTGAAAATCATATTTCTAAAATATGTTCTCTTTTGATCTAAGTTAGAAAATGGAATTTGAAAATCTTTTTGAAGCCATGAACCTAGCTAAGAGGTGTGTGTGTGTGATAATCCCATAGCTCTACTTCTAATATCTAGTTTTGACAAAATATCTAAAAACAAAATCAAAAATACAAATCTTGAATCTTTAGCAAAGTCTTGACTTGTTCTTGATCTTTTCTTCAACGTCATATTCCCGAAGCTTCCTATGTGCTTTGGCTTGGGAATGCAAATCTTGGGCGAACTCCAAATGTGTGAGTCTTTTAGCGGAGCCGTCAAAAACCTATTTCTTGAGCCTGAAATCCTTTTAAACAAGATTATTAAATACATAACTAAATATGTTTTGCTATCATCAAAATAACCGGGATAATGGCCTTTGGGCCAACATCCTTTACTTGTTTTCGTAAGTTAAAGATTTTCCTTTTAACTTTGTCGATACCATTAGCGCACTTGTGTCTTCCCTTATTTTCGCCTTCTATTGGATCTTGATAAGGGAATGTCCAAGTTTTTGCCATGTAAAGCTAAGTTAAAGGAAGGACTTTCATTCGTTTCTAATGCGAGTAGTTCCTATGCATAAAGATTTTACTTGCCTATGATTCATCGTGAGGCTGCATCTTCAAGAAGTTAGGGATTAGTGGGAGCACTTAGTAGAAAGTTAGCTATGTGTTTATACCATTAAGAAAATCCAACATTACAAACCACCAAATCATTTTCAAACAATTCTTGAAACCAACTTATTTTCATTTTCCAATTCTTTATTTAAAATAAAGAACTTTCTCTTTTCTTGAATAAAGAAGCCGCATCATGCTTTCATCGCTCTCCCTCCTTGTGGATACGACCCGTATAGCCACTTTGCTACTACAGAAGAATCACAAAAGCAGTAATATCGACCCACACTCTCTTTACTTATTCTTGTGCTTGCTTTTTGCCGATCAAATTTTGGCGCCATTGCCGGGGAGAGAACGGCTTTATTGTTCAATACTAAAGATTTTTCTTTGTTCTTGTGTGTAGGAGAAGTACCAAGGGGCTTACTATCACGAGAAGCGAAAGTGGTGGCCAAAGACGTTGCACAAGGATTCATTTGCCCTCAGAAAATTCGTGTACTCGTTTGCAGGGTGCCGAAAGCCGTTAAAATTGCTTTCTAAATTTTTTTAGTTCCCTTGAATGCTTCACCTTATACATGTGTAATACACTCAACAAAAATCCACTTGTTGCTTAATTGAAATTTGGATTAGACTTTTGCATTTAAGGCACGTGTCTTTTTAAATTCATTTCAATTTCTATAGAAGAGTGCTAGAGAAAAGGAACGTGTGCATTCATATAGAATAGGACCAACATTTTGGAGTGATTTATCGCTTTGAGTGTTACCTTGTTATGAATAAACTGTACACTTGCATAATAGACATTAAGGACCAAACCCCAAATAAATAAGATAAGGTGGGGATTTCATCACCCTTTCTTAGCCCAAAAACCATCTCCAAGTGCACTCATATAACCCAAGCCTTAACTAAAAATTAATAGACGTTGGCCCTAGGGACATCACGGACTCACTAAGAGATTAACCGAGGGTGAAAATTGTAAGAACTATACTCCTAAAAAATCGGTGTCTAAGAAAAGTGGATTGAGAGGCAAATCCTCGAAAGCTCCGTGGTTTGGCGTAATTAAGGCCCGTGGCTCACGCCCGGATACCTCCCACCGAGTTTTGCCCTTTCCTGGCCGATTAGCTTGTAGTCGAGTTCCTGCAACAACTTCCCCTGGAGAATCGACCAGTTAGGAGTCGTCTAGGTCCAGGTACATTAGACTAAGACTTTGTGGTTATTTTTGTTGGCCCGAAGGCCCATCACTCTAGTTTTGATGATGATTAACACATGTAGTTATAGTACTAATGATCTTGTATTTAATTAGTGACAAATTTATGATCAAGATCTTAGTAGGTGCATAGCTTCAACAAAGGATTTGAAGTCAAGTTTTGGAGCTAGCACGGTTTGATCCAAGAGCCATTGGATCGTATTTGGACCAAGTCAAGAAGATGAGAAGGCTTCAAGTGAAGACTTCAAGAAGATGAAGACTTGTGTCTAGGTTTGTTTTATAAGATTTTGTTTTTAGATAAAATGTAAAGGATAGAATAGTTGGTGGATTGCTCAAGTATACATATACACACACACTCTTGATAGTTTTGTTTTACAAAAGATTTTCTATTTTAGAAAATACAAGTTTGGTTTTTGGTATTCAAGTTTTATGTTTTAACCAAAACCATGTTTAATGCTTAATGTCAAAAACATAGATATTTCACCATATTTGTGTAGTGGATCATATCCATACACTCTATGCTTCAAATGAGTTTAGATATCTTATTTTTGCATTTGGAGAAGTTTAGAAAAATCAAGTTTGGAATATAAGTTTTGGAAAATACTGTTTTTCATTTTAGCCAATTTTTCCAAGTTACAAAAATATTTCAAATTGTTTATAACATGTCTTGATTTTGTGCAAGCATATTTGATTAATCAAAGTATTATATTGAACTTATTTTTGTACATTTTTCATGATTTTATGAGATTTTATGTGAGCCAAAAAGACCTAGTTTTAAATCCCTTAACAGATCTGTACTGGCTTCAGCCGGTCGACCGGGACGGTCGACCGCAGCTTGAAGTCGGCCGACCGTCACGGTCGACCGACGTGCACAGACATGCACGCCAGTTCTGGCAGGAGGCCGGTCGACCGACTCGGTCGACTGTCCAGAGAGCTCTGCTCTCTGGAAAGGCCCCGGTCGACCGGGCGGTCGACCGGACAGAGAGACTTGCTCTCTGTATCCTGGCCTCGGTCGACCGATGGCACAACGGTCTGAAATATGACCGTTGGCCGGTCGACCGGGCGGTCGACCGACAGGCCTGACAGACCTCCAACGGCTAGTTTTTCCAGCCCTATAAATTGGGGCATTTGGGGCTGTTTTGATTAAGATTTGAGAGTTTTTAAGCCAGTTTTTCCTATTCTTTTAAGAGGTATTTCTCCACAAAATTTAGAGCCAATACTTCCAATTAAAAGGAGAGTTTATCGAGAGTGTTTAAAAAGAGATTTTCTTGAGTTTTCCTCCACCATTCTCTTCCTTGTTTTCTCACACAACACTTGAGCTATCCATTGCTATATCTTCCTATAGGGAGTGTTATTGTGAGAGTGTTTTTAGGTGATCAAAGTGTTGTGATCACCAAGAGATCTTTTCTTGTACTTTGAGGAGGCGGACGTGTGTGTCCGCGGTGTTTCGAGTTCGGGTGCGAACTTGTTGTTTGAGGTGCGGCCTAAGCGAGCCGGTGGGCTTGCGGTGTGTACGAACTAGGGAGTCCGAGAGTTGTAGGTGTTGCGGCACCGAGTGATCCGGTGGGATCGATTATAGTGGAAATCCTTCGTGTGTCGAAGGCGGGGATGTAGAGCAAGTGTGCTCGAACCTCGAAACAAATCCCTTGTGCTTGCGATTGCTCACTCTCTCTCTCTCTCTCTTTGTCTCTTGTTTATATCTTGCATGCTTCTATTGTCTTTACATTTATATGCTTGATATACTTGTGTGATCATATTGATATACTTGCTTGGGGATTGTTTGCTAACACTTGTATTTAACCAAGAGAGCCAACGCGGCACCTCAACCCTTATCAAGGGGAATCTAGAGGAGTTTGTCCAGAGCCCTTCACGGGGAATTCGGCAACACTCTTGTGTTATACGTGGTGTTTAGTTTAAATAGTTTGTTTAGGTCATAATAGTTTTTAATTCCGCATTATTTGGCATTAAGTGACCATTAGATTAGCCATCACCTATTCACCCCCCTCTAGGTGATTCTACAATTGGTATCAGAGCCAAGTGCTCTGAATTTGGTTCTTACAACCTAGAGTTAAAGATCCTCATTTTAGGCTAATCAAAATATTTGTACACACACCATGGAGTTCATGTCACCACCCATATTTGACATTCTTAACATCCAAATTTGGAAGGTTAAGATGTCCTTGTACCTCAAAGCCCTAGGCATTCATGTCTTTCTTGCCACAACTAATAATGCATATTGTTTAAATGGTAAGAATATTGAGGCTAATGCAAAAGCCCTTAATGCTTTAAGATCTACCCTAAATGATGATTATTTATCTAGGGTTGCTAATCTTGATTTGGCTTTTGTAGTTTGGAACACCCTCCTCTCCCTTGGCGAAAATGATCAATGCTATGCGGGGAGCGATTCGGATGTTGGAAGTGACGTCTCCAACAAGTGCTATATGGCCCAAGGGGATAACCCCCTTGAGGTAACTACCGAATCCGAGGTAGATGAAGAAAACATGTCATATGATGAGCTTACAACTTTTTGTCAACTCCTACTTGAGAAATATGACATGATTAAAAAGGAAAATAAAAATTTGAAAAAGAAATTTGAGTGCATGCATATAGAAAAAGATTCATTAGAAAATAAGGTAGCATGTTTTGAAAAGGAAAATGATAATTTGAAAAATGAGAATGTTTCCTTAATGTCCAAATTAAATGATCTTTGTGAAGGAAACACTTGTTTGAAAAATGAAATTATCTTGGTGGAAAAACAAAAGGAAGTTGCTTTTCAAGAAAACAACTCTTTAAAAAGAAAAATGATTGAAAAAGAACAAGAAAATGTTTCGAAAAAGAATAAGAAAATTGTTTCACAATCTCACCATGCTTTACATGCCACCATTGATAATAGTGAGATTAATGTTTTGAAAAATAGGATTAGTTGTTTGAGCTCCACTTTGAGCTCATGTGCATTTAACCACACTAGATTGGAGTCTATATTTTCAAAGAAACAAGCTCCACATGTTCATGCACATCATCCTCATCATGCATATGCTTATGTTGCACGTCATGATCACACTCACACACATAACCATACTAAGGTGTACAAATGTACACATTGTGGCCGCAAAGGCCATTTAGCAAAATTTTGTTTTGATAAGTTGCATGTTTTAAATTTTGCTAAAAATATAAATGTTTGGGTACCTTACAAAGCTAACCCCAAGGACCCAAAAGGAAATGGGTACCAAAATCCCCACATTTTATTTTTGATGTAGGTGAGGGCTCTCATAAGACGTGAGAGATGGTGTCTTGATGGTGGATGCACATGGACTAGATGGACACATATATAGATGCACCGCTATCAAGGAGGTTTGGTGGGTCAACCACCATGTTTGGAGTTTTGGAACATAGTTCCTTAGTTGGTAACTATTTCTAAACTCTTAGTTTATTTACATGCTTGATCATTTTTGACATCATATAGCATGTTCATGTTTTTGTGCTTCATGTGGTAAATACTAGGTTAAATGTAGTTTTTATTAAAACTTGGATTTATACATGTACAAGTAGTGAGCAACAAATTGATTCATATATGTTTGCACTTCATGCTCATTTGTACCCACTATATGCACATGTATAGCCTAGTTTTATCGATTTCCTCATTTACACTTGTTTTGCCAATTTTTGTGTTTTTACTTCATGTATATGCATTTTTATTCAAATATAATAAATATACATGTATATCCTTTTTGAGTCTCTTGCCTTCATGCAAATACTATTAATAGACTCGTTTTATGTTTGGGATACGTATGCATATTGTTAGATTTAGATAAATCATACATATACCTAGAAGTTTATTGTTTTTAATGAAAAATAAATTTTCATGTTTTTGTTTGATAAAATAAAATGAATAATTTGTTTTGATCATTTTGAGCCTTAATGACTATTTTCATGAAAATGCTATATACATGATTCTTGTACACTCATACTTCATTTGTTTTGTCATGACTTTGATTCATGAACACTTTTATGAGCTTAATCGATTTTGAGTGTCATCGCTTGTGTATTTGGTATGATTCATGAAATACATATGATTTGGTTTCATATTTTTGAAGGATCTTTAACTAGTTTTTTAAAAATTAATTTAACTAGTTATTTATTCTTTAATGTTTATGAGATATACACATGATCCTATTATTGTTTCAATTGGTATCATTGAATCGTTTCAATTGGTATCAATTTGACTCTATTTTTGTATATACTCATATTTTGTTTTCTTATATACATATGTATCAATTTCATTTGGTATACTCATTTTTCATACATATATATATGAGTTGTTTTGTGCTTGAGTCAAAATTGTTTTACATGTTTAAAGCACAAAGTTGTTTTTGATAAGAAAATAAAAATTTGAAGAAAAATTCTCAAGATTTGTTTTATTGAGAAAATTCAAAATTTTGTTTTATAAGAAAAATTCAAAATGTTTTGATTTGTATTGCCTATATGCAAGGAAAGCTTAACATCTCTTCTACATATAGATTCATGTTGAGTGTATTGTATATTGAGGAGCTTGACAACTCTTTTTTACGTGGTACACGTGTGTAGGGGGAGCTTCACATCTCCTCTTATGCATTACATAATATGTGTTATGTGAATTAGGGCTTGTCATCCCTTCTTCATGTAATGCATATGTGTAGGGAAGCTAACTTAACGTCTTCCTCTTCATGAATGTATATCGCATATAATCCTTTATTGATTGATTTATGTTTACCCCTTAATTGGTTCCTTGTTTCGGACAAAAAGAGGGAGAAAAATTTATTTGATTTTGTTTTTACTTTAACCCTTTGTTGATGATTGACAAAAAGGGGAAGAAAGATTTTGAGTTTATATATGCATATTTGTGTTTTTGCATATATTGAGTTCATGCATAGCAAATAAATAATAAGATATGAAAAATATGTTTGATGCACGCTTTTGTTTAGTATCATGAGCTTTCATTGCATATTTATTTCTTTATTTGTGATGCATGAGTTAAGGGGGAGCTTCTTTGAAGCTTTACTTTAATCCATGCATATATAACTTCGTGAGTTTTGTCATCATCAAAAAGGGGGAGATTGTTGGCCCGAAGGCCCATCACTCTAGTTTTGATGATGATCAACTCATGTAGTTATAGTACTAATGATCTTGTGTTTAATTAGTGATAGATTTATGATCAAGATCTTAGTAGGTGCATAGCTTCAACAAAGGATTTGAAGTCAAGTTTTGGAGCTAGCACGGTTTGATCCAAGAGCCATTGGATCGTGTTTGGACCAAGTCAAGAAGATTAGAAGGCTTAAAGTGAAGACTTCAAGAAGATGAAGACTTGTGTCTAGGTTTGTTTTATAAGATTTTGTTTTTAGATAAATGTAAAGGATAGAATAGTTGGTGGATTGCTCAAGTATACATATACACACACACTCTTGATAGTTTTGTTTTACAAAAGATTTTCTATTTTAGAAAATACAAGTTTGGTTTTTGGTATTCAAGTTTATGTTTTAACCAAAACCATGTTTAGTGCTTAATGTCAAAAACATAGATATTTCACCATGTTTGTGTAGTGGATCATATCCATACACTCTATGCTTCAAATGAGTTTAAATATCTTATTTTTGTATTTGGAGAAGTTTAGAAAAATCAAGTTTGGAAAAATAAGTTTTGGAAAATACTGTTTTTCATTTTAACCAATTTTTCCAAGTTACAAAAATAGTTCAAATTGTTTATAACATGTCTTGATTTTGTCCAAGCATATTTGATTAATCAAAGTATTATATTGAACTTATTTTTGTACATTTTTCACGATTTTATGAGATTTTATGTGAGCCAAAAAGACCTAGTTTTAAATCCCTTAACAGATCTGTACTGGCTTCAGCCGGTCGACCGGGACGGTCGACCGCAGCTTGAAGTCGGCCGACCGTCACGGTCGACAGACGTGTACAGACGTGCACGCCAGTTCTGGCAGGAGGCCGGTCGACCGACCCGGTCGACCGTCCAGAGATCTCTGCTCTCTGGAAAGGCCCCGGTCGACTGGGCGGTCGATCGGATAGAGAGACTTGCTCTCTGTATCCTGGCCTCGGTCGACCGACCGGTCGACCGATGGCACAACGGTCTGAAATATGACCGTTGGCCGGTCGACCGGGCGGTCGACCGACAGGCCTGACAGACCTCCAACGGCTAGTTTTTCCAGCCCTATAAATTGGGGCATTTGGGGGCTGTTTTGATTAAGATATGAGGAGAGTTTTTAAGCCAGTTTTTCTTATTCTTTTAAGAGGTTTTTCTCCACAAAATTTAGAGCCAATACTTCCAATTAAAAGGAGAGTTTATCGAGAGTGTTTAAAAAGAGATTTTCTTGAGTTTTCCTCCACCATTCTCTTCCTTGTTTTCTCACACAACACTTGAGCTATCCATTACTATATCTTCCTATAGGGAGTGTTATTGTGAGAGTGTTTTTAGGTGATCAAAGTGTTGTGATCACCAAGAGATCATTTCTTGTACTTTGAGGAGGCGGACGTGTGTGTCCACGGTGTTTCGAGTTCGGGTGCGAACTTGTTATTTGAGGTGCGGCCTCGGCGAGCCGGTGGGCTTGCGGTGTGTACGGACTAGGGAGTCCGAGAGTTGTAGGTGTTGCGGCACCGAGTGATCCGGTGGGATCAATTATAGTGGAAATCCTTCGTGTGTCGAAGGCGGGGATGTAGAGCAAGTGTGCTCGAACCTCAAAACAAATCCCTTGTGTTTGCGATTGCTCACTCTCTCTCTCTCTCTCTCTCTCTCTCTGTCTCTTGTTTATATCTTGCATGCTTCTATTGTCTTTTCATTTATATGCTTGATATACTTGTGTGCTCATATTGATATACTTGCTTGGGGATTGTTTGCTAACATTTGTATTTAACCAAGAGAGCAAACGCGGCACCTCAACCCTTATCTAGGGGAATCTAGAGGAGTTTGTCCAGAGCCCTTCACGGGGAATTCGACAACACTCTTGTGTTATACGTGGTGTTTAGTTTAAATAGTTTGTTTAGGTCATAATAGTTTTTAATTCCGCATTATTTGGCATTAAGTGACCATTAGATTAGCCATCACCTATTCACCCCCCTCTAGGTGATTCTACAATTTTTCTTTTTTTTTGTTTGTTATTTTATTCTTTCGATTGTTATTGTCTTTTCGTTGTTTGTGGTGTGCTGCATGCAAGAGTGGGTGAGAGATCCTGTATCTTTCAGATTAACCAGAAACATTTCTTTATCCTTGCATCCAGAACCTGTGATGGCGTCACTTTAGGACAGATTTTACCCTATCAGAACCTCATTACCATCTTGTATAAAACTGCCTGAGACAAATGGAAATAATTTTGAACTAAAGCCTTAATTCATCAACACTCTCCCAAAGTTTCATGGTTTAGAATCGGAGGGCGCATACTTCTTTGTTAGGGAATTTGAAGAAGTGTGTCTCATGATGGTATACCCCAGCTAGGAGACGATGCCATTAGGTTATGTTTCATTCCCTTTTCCTTAAAGGACCTAGTGAAGAAATGATTGTACAGTTTGGCGATAGATTCTGTCACGATATGGGATGATTTCGTCAAGGCCTTTTCGAAGAAATTCTACCCAATTCACAAAACTGCCCTCATTAGAAAGAACATCATGCAGTTCAGGCAAGAACTGAGCGAGCCATTTTGGAGATACTTTGAGCGATTCAAAGATCTCCTAGCTCACTGCTGTTGACACTTAAAAAAGACAAGATTCTTATTGGTCCGAACAATGTCTAAACTTGTTGACATTTATAAAAGACAAGTGACAGATGAGCTGAACACCAGTTTTCACCCATCTCTGAGGGACAAGGAAGCAACTTGGACTCCACTGATCCAGCAAGCAGACAGTGAACCCGGATTGTTTCTGAAAAGACCTCAGTAGGTCTAAGGTGCTAGCACTTAGCATCACATGAGCCCAAAGGGATAGCCTCGCTTGAGAGGCTAGGATCACCCGACTTTGCCTTGAAGCCATTCAAAGTCTCACCAGGAAGCTAACTCATAGCTTCGCCAGAGGAAGTCAGCTCCGCCCTGAAGCCATACACAACTGCGCAGAAAGGGTATATGGTAGCCTCGCCACAGACGACTTCTAGCTCCGCCGAAGAGTTTCTTTCAGACTTCGCCAGAAACTACCTCCAGCTCCGCTGTGAGTTCAAGGCGGGCAGCGCCACTGTTGGTCTGCTATGGTCAACCTTTGACCAATCAAATCTCCGGACGAGATCAGATCTAATCAGATCAAATCCAATTAAGATCAAATCGGAGATCAAATTTGGCAGTTGATTGTCACAATCTCTTGATTCTCTTAAAACGAGTAAGGAGATCAGGGGAAATCCTCCAACAATATGGAAAGGATCAAAACAGATCAAGAAGATCAACCGACCTGCCATTTTTAGCTTCTGCGAAGCTGATCTTAACCTCACAGCAAGGCTACTTTTCAGATTCAAACAGATTTGATTCAATCTGTTTCCATATCTTCAATAGACGGTTATACCCTTGCTCTCCCTATAAATAGCCCATCAGGGGTATAAGGAAAAAAAAAAGGGGAGCTTTTCTCAGACGACACGCACAAGAGGACTCCACAAGCAAAGGCTTCTTCACGACGCACCGTGCGCTCTTGAATTCAGAGACTTTTAGAGAATTGCTTCTCTATTCAGGGTGCTGATATCCTAATACCTTCTTCTCAAGGAATCTCCAGAACCAGACGAGAAGGAATTCCTAATTGAAGGCGGCTTTGAGAAGTAGCAAGAGGGTTCTACCAACCTTCTATTCTCTGATTCCCGGAACCAGGCGAGAAGGGAATCTCATCGCTCGCATCGTCAAAGGGACAAAGTGGTCGCGCGCTGACCAGACTCCTATCGGCACACTTCTCCAGAATCTCTGAGGAGATCTACTTGTAATCTTTTTAAGAATACTTGTAATTTAGCTCCTCAAACTCTTTATATTGTAAGTTTTCCTCTTTGCAAATTCAAAAAGGATCCTGTCTTTAACTTTGCGTGAAGTTAAACCCTGCCCGACTGATTCAAGTGTTCTCAAATTCAGAATGAAGGCAAACAAAAACCAGATGAGCAGAAAATGAACTTTCATTGATTTAAAAGGAAAGGTACATTGATATTACATCAGGGTTGTGTTTCGTACAACAGATTCAGTTGCTCAGCAGGATCATTTGCGCAAAGGCATATAAGTGATTTTATCTGCTTCCAAACCAAACCAACTGGACACGGAAAGCCTTCCTCCTGCACAAGGCTGTAACCAGAACAGATTGTGCCACCAGGACAGATGGTGTCATCTGGACAGATTGTGCCACAGAGGACAGGGCCATGATCCTTCACATAATGGCAGATTTTGCCACCAGAGGGTCGGATCATCTTTGATGAAAATTGGCAATGGGAAGATCCGCGACCTTATAGGTGATGTCCGCTTTCCCGAAGTGGATCATCTCGGATAAGCGGCTACCAGCCTCGCCTCAAAAGGAATCATCTCAGGATAAGCGACTGCCTCCAGCTCCGCTGTGAGTTCAAGGCGGGCAGCGCCACTATTGGTCTACTATGGTCAACCTTTGACCAATCAAATCTCCGGCCGAGATCAGATCTAATCAGATCAAATCCAATTAAGATCAAATCGGAGATCAAATTTGGCAGTTGATTGCCACAATCTCTTGAGTCTCTTAAAACGAGTAAGGAGATCAGGGGAAATCCTCCAACAATATGGAAAGGATCAAAACAGATCAAGAAGATCAACCGACCTGCCATTTTTAGCTTCGCAGAAGCTGATCTTAACCTCGCAGCAAGGCTACTTTTCAGATTCAAATAGATTTGATTCAATCTGTTTCCATATCTTCAAGAGACGGTTATACCCTTTCTCTCCCTATAAATAGCCCATCAGAGGTACATGGAAAAAAAAGAGGGGAGCTTTTCTCAGACGACACGCACAAGAGGACTCCACAAGCAGAGGCTTCTTCACGACGCACCGTGCGCTCTTGAATTCAGAGACTTTTAGAGAATTGCTTCTCTATTCAGGGTGCTGTACCCTAATACCTTCTTCTCAAGGAATCTCTGGAACCAGGCGAGAAGGAATTCCTAATTGAAGGCGGCTTTGAGAAGTAGCAAGAGGGTTCTACCAACCTTCTATTCTCTGATTCCCGGAACAAGGCGAGAAGGGAATCTCATCGCTCGCATCGTCAAAGGGACAAAGTGGTCGCGCGCTGACCAGACTCCTATCGGCACACTTCTCCAGAATCTCTGAGGAGATCTACTTGTAATCTTTTTAAGAATACTTGTAATTTAGCTCCTCAAACTCTTTTTATTGTAAGTTTTCCCCTTTGCAAATCAATGGAAAATAAGATGGCGACTCCGCTGGGGAACTTATTCTCCACTGTCGAGATCAAGTATCGCAATGCGACGAACAGACCTTCGGGTCTAACTCTGAAATCAGAACCGGTGCAGCCAGAGCCCCTCTGGCTAAATCTTCAAGGAAAGTCTCTGCGGAGACAGAAAAGGCTCCCTGCGAACCTACTGCAGTTCTCTGGCGCAACAAGGAAGCACGCCCGCAGCCCAAGTCCTGCACTTTCGAGAACTTGGTGGTTCAGTTCGATCAAGGAAGATTCGAAGAAGTCCTCTCTGGGGGTGGCCTAAAGCTTCGAGCACGGAAGCACAGGAAGGTCTCCATAGCCAAGGTTTCAGAGCAGAAACCAGAAGCAGAATTCTACCAACACCCTTCAGCCTTGCGTGTCGCTAATCAGGTTCCATGCAAACCTAAGTATCCTCTACAAAAACGGACGTGGAGGCCTAAACAGAAGTCTTTGGCCGAAGCTTTAGGCGTAGTTACGCCAAAACCGCGCCTTTCTCGCAAAGAAAAAGGCAAGATGCCTGCCTGCTCCAACAAGGCTGCCGACTATGAAGTCACGACGACAATCATACCGTCGCCTGATTCAAGAACAGCAACGCCTTGTGCCAGCCTCATTTATATCAGTGAAGCTACGGTACCTCAGCGTACTCACCGGGTCCATGACCGCGAAACTAGAGCTAAAGTACTATTCAGTGCTAATCCCTTCTGCATGGATAAGAGGAACGGGACATCATCCTATGAACGCCCCAAAAGGGCCTCTACGCGGGATTGTTCAGGCTCCAATAGGCCTGACTTGCGGGAACTCTTAGCGAACAAGCGGAAGTCGGAGTCTTTCCAAACCACTCCCCCTATTGTCAACAAAAGGGATGTCAGCTGGTGACAGTCCACTCAGCTCGTTGTCGGTTACGACCAATCATCGCCACTTCCCCATGCCGGCGATCAGTTTTTGATCGGCTGTCCGTACATGTCCCAATGAAGCATCGCAAAAGGAGCATCTCACGAGATCCAGCCTCTGCATCCGTCAACATGACCGGAAGAGGACGAGAGTTACGCAGGGGAGGTCAAACACATGACGACGCCCCCTACAGCTCCCCAGGTCCAGATTACAGCCCAGGCTTAGGCGAAGTCTTGGTATATAGAGAAGGTATTTTCCGAAACACCAGATCTAGGGTGATGATACCCTACAGTTACGAACAGCCTTCCTCCTCAACGACCCTAGCCTCGCCGGAGCCCAGGAGACCACTCCAACCAACGGATGAAGAAGACGAAGACAGTGGGTACGCCTCTTCGGCGATAGTTAGCTCAGTGCGAACGGACAGAGCATCAGTCAATATGGCTGATAACATTAACGACGACCTTCGTCGGCGCCTGGAAGCTCAGAAGCAAACTTCCAAAACCCAGCAAGAGGCCCTGAACAATATTCAATAGATGCTTGCTCGACTCCTCAGCAATCGGAATGACAATGATGCCGGGAGCAATCACGATGAGGAGGAACATTTTAGCAATGAGCAGCCAAAGACGGAGAAATCTAAGGAGGGTTCTTCCTTAGACGCCGAAGTCCTTAAAGGCCTCCAAGCTCAAATCGCATCCCTAACTCAGAGGGATGAATTAAAGAAAGTAGGGGCAGTCCGTCCTTACCCATTGGAGTAGGATTCGGTGCCATATCCACCGAAGTTCAAACCACCAGCGTTGCATACGTATGATGGTAAGAGTTCACCAAATCAGCACATCTACCACTTCCGGTCTCAGACTGGTAATGTTATAAGCAACGACGCCATCATGGCTAGGCTGTTCATTGGCACCTTAAAGGGGGTGGCATTTGACTGGTTCCGAAGTCTCCCTCCGGGCTCTATCAATTCTTGGATCGACCTGGAAACCCGGTTCCTCTCTCGTTTCTATGAGGATGATACCGAAGTGACCATGGACAAGCTCCTCTCCACCATACAGAAGAAGGGCGAATCTGTCCATGACTACATTGAACGGTTCAGAAACTTATCCTTGATGTGCCCAGCAGGGATGCCACTACCCATGCTATTACAGACATATAGGCACAACTTCCTGGACCAAGTAGAAGTTCGCATGGGGGCTGTCAAGGCCCACACTTGGAAAGAATTGGTCGAACAAGCTGAGATAGCCGAAAAGTCAGCTAAAAAATTCGAACCATCCACCCCTAGAGGCAAATGGGGTATGAACAGTAAAGGATGTAGCGACATGGCCCAGTCTTCTCAAGCCAAAGGGAAAGAGACTATGTCTGTGGAATTGTCCGGGGACGTGCGGTCGAAGGCCAAGAAGAGCGGCTTCAACAATCAGGAGCCTAAGTTCCCTCCAAAACAGTACTCCTTCAGAGACAATCAGTGGTCACGATATTCCATTTGCTTCACAAAGGAAATAAAATGAAGCTGCCAGATACTCGACGTCCTAATGAAATAGGACGCACAAACGACCCCAAATACTGTCTCTATCACAGGATGATTCACCATCCTACCGATAAGTGTTATGTCCTCAAGGACAGAATCCAGGCCTTGATCGACGCTGGAGTCCTGACACTAAAGTCAGAGCAGAAGAAAGTCACTGCCAATATGGTGACCCTCGAGTTCGGCAAAACCCCAAAGGTCACAGTTCCTGATGGGACTTATCCAGTACCTGCACCACGGTTGGAAGTCAAGCATCCTCCAGCTAAAACTCAAGATAATAAGGGTCTTGTTCCCTTAACATTGGAGATAGGGGAAGTCATGTGGATACACCCAGACCTCGTCCAAGACGTACAGCGGGATTCAAAGGAGCCCAACTCAAAGGGCAAATCTTGCAATGTCATCTCTGTCCTACCAGACGATGACAACCTTACATCGGCTTCCCTCAGCGATTCAGAAGGAGAAAAGCATGCTTGCGTGACGCAAGCCGATGCGCCTCAACAGACAAGCACCCGATCTGAAAAATCATACTTGAGGCAGTATGAAAAGTCTACTGGCGAGACACAACAGCAAACGACATCAGTACAAGTACCAGCATCCGCTTTGATTCCAACCAAGGGAAAAGAGAAGCCTAAAGAGGTCCGATTCGACCAAGTCCTGAAGAAGCCTTCAGGACCAGGGCTTGACATGCCCTTCTGTTTTGACATATTGGCTCAGCTAGCTAATATCCCAGCTCGTATTATAATACACGAGCTCCTTCGTCTCTCAAAAGAGACAAGAGAGGCACTTAGGGATGCGCTGGCTAATTCAGAATCATTCCTGACATGCATGCCAGAGGTCCCTAACGATGATGCTCAGTCTTCTTGCCCAGAGTGTCATCATGTACAATCAAAGGTCCCCGCTATTACCTTCACAGCGGAAGATATGCTTCTCAAAGATAACAAGCACGATCGATCTCTGTACTACACCGGATATATCGGTTCAACGTGCATTGAAAGAGTACAAGTCGACCCGGGGTCCGCACTCAGCATCATCCTGAAAAGGTTACTTTACTTCCTCGGTATACCGCTGTATAGGTTGTCCACAACCACCACAATAATATACGGTTTCAATGCCGGGAGTAGTTATCCACTTGGAAAGATTCGACTCCGTTGCCGATCGGGAGCCTGAAGTCAGAAGTGACATGCTATGTCATTGACGCTGACACGTCATATAACCTGCTGCTAGGACGACCATGGATCCATGCCAACTGGATCGTTCCCTCTACTCTGACCAATGCTTCAAATATGTTGAAGATGACGCGACAGTACGAACTGTCTTTGCTGAGAAGCAACCATTCAAAGGGGTAGAAAATTACTTCACTGACGCTCTCCTGTATCAAGAGGCCGGTGGAACACCTAAAGAACCATTGCCGGACGATGATGAAAGTGGCAATGAGGCGGATTCAGAATCCGAAGCAGGCATGCCAGCCATTCTGATTGGTGAACCAATTATAGCATGTCTTAATAATCCCCAATGTAATACTCCTTCAGAGGATGAAGGTGAATGGGTAATTAATGATAATATTTCTTTTGATTATCCTGCGAGTGTTGGGTCAGTTAAATCCATTACAGATGGCTCTCTGCATATACCCTTACATAAGCCGAGTGCGGCCAGAACGCCTATGGAAGCTATAAAAGGGGCCACACTAGTGATCCCTCCGTCCAAACAAGGTCAGTTACCGATAATCTTCGGTAGAACCCAACCACGGGGACCCACAGCTGCAGATTCAAGTTCAGATTCAGACACTCCACAGTTCTTCCATTACGCGCGGCCAGCGCGCCATATTATGAAGAAAATGGGATACGACTTGAAGCATGGAGCGGAACTGAATTTTGGAAAAAGAAGGCGCAGTTTGATGCGTAACTTTGTGCCAAAAGGGAAGCCTGTAAATTACTATGATAGTACACGCAGGGGTTGGGATACGTTACACCCACATAGTCAGCAACGGTTCAAGCCAAAGACGATGAACCAATTCCATCACAATCGGCCTCATCCTCCGAGTGGGACTCAGATGTCAGTGTAGGAGGAATGTTCGAAAACCTCACTGTTAATATGACTTCAAGCAGTCAATTGGAGCCAGCAGAGGCTACTAACGAGGAACCATGGGCCCAGCAATTCGACCTCCAATGGGAAAAGTGATTCAAACTACGCGAGCCACCTACCGAAGACAAGGTGATGCAGGTCAACTTGGGTAGTCAAGATCACCCTAAGCCCATCTTCATAAGTGAAAGCTTATCACTTATAGAAAAGGAAGAATTGATAATACTTGTAAAAGAATACATAGACGTCTTCGCATGGAGCTACGAAGATATGCCCAGACTCGATCCACAAGTCGCCATGCACCGTCTGAATATCAAGCCCGACGCCAAGCCAGTCAAGCAGCAACAACGTCGGTTTCGCCCAAACTTTATGGAAGCTATTGAGGCCGAAGTCCATAAGCTCATTGCATGTGGTTTCATTCGGGAGGAACAACATCCAGATTGGGTTGCTAATATCATTCTAGTCCTCAAGAAGAATGGGAAAATACGGATCTGCATCGACTACCGTGATCTCAATACGGCCTGTCCTAAAGACGATTCTCACTGCCCATCATGGATGTCATGATTGACAATACCTGTGGATTCGAAAGAAAATCTTTCATGGATGGCTTTTCAGGGTACAATCAGATTAAAATGTACCCCCATGATGAGAAGCATACTTCGTTCCGAACACCCTTGGGGGTATACTGCTACACCGTAATGCCCTTCGGGCTGAAGAACGCCGGAGCAACCTATCAGCGGGCAATGAGTACAATTTTCCGCGACCATCTTCGAAAAATGGTGGAATGCTATGTCGACGACATTGCTGTCAAAAGCCGCAATAAGGATGACCATCTTCGCGATCTGAGAATGATGTTCGACATAATGCGGGCTCATCAACTAAAAATGAATCCAACAAAAATCCTTCTTGGGAGTGTCAAGTGGCAAGTCCCTTGGGTTCATTGTTACGTCAAAAGGGATTCATCTTGACCCAGACAAAGTCAAGGCCATTCAAAGCATACATCCACCGAGGAATCTCAAAGAGCTTAGAGGCTTGCAAGAAAGATTGGCGTATATCAGAAGGTTTATCGCAAACCTTTCAGGCCATTGTCAGCCGTTCACCCGACTCATGAAAAGGGTGCTTCCTTCGTATGGGATCAAGCTTGTCAAGAAGCTTATGAAGACATCAAGAGATACCTCACGAAGCCTCCAGTCTTAGTGGCCCCTACATCAGGGAAGCCATTCTTGCTTTATGCGAAAGCTCTCGACCATTCTCTTGGTGACCTCCTCGCTCAGAAGGACGACAATGGTCACGAGCAAGCCATTTATTATCTAAGCAGGACTCTGATAGGAGCAGAATCTCGCTACAATCCTATCGAGAAAGAGTGTTTAGCTCTCGTCTTTGCTGTTCAGAAGACGCGATATTATTTGGTCGGCCAAACCATACATATCATCTCCAGAGTGAATCCTTTGCGCCTTCTCATGACGAAGCCAGGATCATTGAACTCAAGATTAGCTAAATGGGCACTTCTTTTGTCTCGATACGACATGATCTTTATCCCACAGAAGGCGGTTAAAGGCCAGGCCCTTGCAGAGTTCTTGGCCGCTCATCCAGTTCCGGAACATTCAAAACTTCACGAGGATATTCCAGATGAAGTCTTCGACTCCAATGTAACCTCAGAGGAGGAAGTGTGGCAGATGTTCTTCGATGGAGCATCGCGAATGGGCCCTAAAGGCAAGATTATTGCCGGAGTAGGGGTTATGTTCATCTCCCCGCAGAATCATGTCCTTCCCAGAGCATTCTCCCTGACAGAGTCATGCTCCAACAATGTAGCAGAATATAATGCTCTGCTCATTGGTCTTCAGCTCGCCCATGGAATGGGGGTACGCTACCTTGAAGCCTACGGTGATTCAAAGCTGATTATCAATCAAGTTAAAGGCAAATATGAAGTTCGTCATGAGGATTTGGTGCTTTATTACCACAAGGTCATCGAACTGGCTAATCTTTTGAAGGTTTCTATATCGGGCACGTGTCTCGATCTCAAAACACCAAGGCGGACGCTCTTGCTCCATTAGCAACAACACTAGCCTTGCCAGCCGACACCGAGTATCACCTCACAGTGGCAACTCGACATCTTGTATGCTCTAAGCATATGTTAAGAACCCGAGAGGTCTATAATATCTCAACGGATCTTGAGCCGAGAGATTGGCGATTCCTCTCATCGACTATGCTTTACATGGTTTGCTGCTAGACGATCCTAAAAGAAGCGGCATCTATCAGACGAAGGTTACGATCCAATTCTGAAGACACTTTACCGTCGTTCGTATGACGGTGTCCTTCTCCGTTGCCTTTCCAACTCAGAGGCACAGGAAGTGCTTAAAGAAGCACACGATGGCATTTGCGGAGCTCATCAGCCAGGTCCAAAACTTAAAGATAGGTTGCATAGGCTTGGATACTATTGGCCAACCATGACAGCCGATGCCATCCAATATGCACGAAGGTGTAAAGCATGTCAGATTCATGCGGACTTCATACACCAGCCTCCGGAGTTACTCCACCCAACTGTTGCTTCATGGCCTTTTGAAGCATGGGGAATAGATGTCGTAGGGCCAATTAGCCCCTCTTCAACAAAAGGCCACCAGTTTATCCTGGCAATAACCGATTACTTTTCAAAGTGGGCAGAAGCTATACCATTGGCTGAAGTCAAAACCTCTAACGTGATGCATTTCATCAAACACCATGTCATCCATCGATTTGGTGTCCCTAGGCTGATCATCCATGATAATGGTCCCCAATTCATAAGCCAGGTATTCTATCGGTTCAGCGATAAATACCGAATTCAGAATGTGGCTTCGACTGCCTATAATCCCGCTGCTAATGGCTTGGCGGAAGAATTCAACAAAACGATCATCAAGCTACTCAAGAAGTTCGTCTCATCGAATTAGCGAGATTGGGACGAAAAGCTTGGTGAATGTCTTTGGGCCTACCGAACCACGGCTCAGACACCGACAGGCAATACACCTTTTTCCCTAGTGTACGGGTGTGAAGTAGTCATCCCGTTAGAAATTCAGATGCCGTCATTGCGAGTCGCTCTAATGACTAAGATCACATCAGAGGACAATGATCGATTATGTCTTCAAGAGCTCGAAGCCCTAGACGAGAAGCAACTACAAGCTCAGCAACACATCGAGCTGTACCAAGCTCAAACCTCAAAAGCCTTCAATAAGAAGGTCAAACAAAGAGTCTTCTAGAAAGGAGACTTGGTTTTAGCCGTCAGACGACCGATGATTATGACGCACAAGACCAAAGGCAAATTTCAGCCTAAATGGGAAGGACCGTTTGTAATAGAAACAGTCTATTCAAACGGAGCATACCGCCTCATGACTTCAGATGGCGATTTACTTATGATGCCGATCAATGGCAAGTTCTTAAAGAAGTATTATTCTTGATTAAGGATCCTTCTCATGATCAAGTTAACATTACACCTCTGATCAAAACCTTTATGTCCAAGGTACATGCAAAGAGAGCCTTTCTCTTCCTCCAAGCGAGATCATACAACTATAAACCAGTAGGAACCTGGCCATATACTGGTTCTCTCAAAAGAAAATCAAGGTTACACATACACTAACCAGATGATCCAATATCCTTAACGATTGAGGATAGAGGAAAATGTTGACCTTTAAGCCCAACATAAGTCCTCGACAACTCATCATGCTGAGGGGAATAGCATGGCTAGCCCAATTCAAACGGAAGTTGGTAAAGGCATATCAAACCCGTTGACAGCTGGGGATTTGCTAAAAATCCTAAGGGACCTGTTCCCATTTGATTCCCTCTCCAAATCACTTACCAATTCTCATCCATAGAATGGTAAGACCACATATACATTTCGCTGTTACGTTAACACTAAACCTATGACAGTGATTTCCTCGTTTCTCTCCGTGAAAACGAGATCTCTTCCCAAATTCCATCACCAACCTTGAGCTTGGTGGTTTCTCAACCAGTTATGTCATTGTGACCTCTGAACTGGCAGATAGCCAAGTCTCAATTTCGAGCTTGTTGACATTTACAAAAAAATAAGTCTCAACTTTGAGCCTGTTGACATTTGATTGCTAAAATAAAGAGAAACAACCAATGAGTTCAAGAATTTACCGTGTAGCTCGTGGCTAACGGGTCGTGTCCACAAGGAGGGATGCGATGGAAGCTTTTCGGTGATTCATTTTTAAAACAAGGAATTGTGTTCATTTTTTAGGAAAAAAAGAATGGAAAGAAACAGATGAATGAAAGAAAAATTGCAACTTTTAGAAAAGGTTTTGGAGAAGGTGATTTAGAAAACTTAGAAATTGTGTTGTTTGTTTGTAATAATAAAGAAAGTCTGGGCTCACTATCTCACTACTCAATTGATTATTCTTCTCTTAAAATGCTAAGTCCCTTAGATGATCATTTGCAAAACTTAGAGTTGTCTTTTAGAAAGCTTTAAGTAAAGCACATAAGATGTTAGAAGAGTTGAGTCTTTTTCTTCAAGAAATCGGAGAATCGAATGTTAAAAAATCAAGCGCGAAGAAGCAAGAATAAATTAAAAATGATTCAAGAGATGTTCATGAAAGAGTTGTGAATTCAACTTCCAAACCTATCCTCATGTGCCTTCAAGAACACTTTCAAAAAGAAAGGCTTTTAAGTAAGGCATTCATATGAGTCATCGGGTCTTTTTCTTTTAAAAACAAGAGAGAAGAAAAGCAAGAGAGAGTTCGATAGCAAGCCCAGAAAGATGTTTAGTTATCCATGGAGAAAGAAGAAGAAAACAAAGACATAATGTAACTCATACCATACTGCAAGTGGAAGAGAAATTGGCTCAACTTTTGTATTGCTGTCACTTCAATCTTCAAGTACAAGCTCTCAGTCCTCTCTCTCACAAGTTTTTGAAACTGGACTACAACTTAAAAAGCAAGATTACAACTTTCTTTCTAGCTAAAAAAGAGCCTAAATCCTAAGAAAATTAATGCAAAACTTAATCCTATTCTTCGCTGCATTTTTCTCTGCTGAAAGAGGTATTTATAGACAAAAACCTAAAGGAGGAGATCCCGGAAAGATTGGGGGAGCAAACGCTCCCCCAAGTAATACTGTTTTGCCGCGGAAACGCGGCTTGGGCCGCGTTTCCACAGCCTTGGTGTGGCCAGGTGGCCACACCAAGAGGGGGAGGGCTTCTGGTTTGAAGATTATCCCGTATCACCTGCTGGTTTTCTCGTTTCTGCTCCAACCGTTGACGAAACAGGCTTTGATTTTGAGGCTTCAATCGCTCGATTTATGGAGGATTTTTCTCAACCTCTTGATTTGCCAAGATTTAGCCCATTTTCTTCACTTCGAATTAATTCTGAATTAATTCAGAATTTGGTGGGCTTTTGGGCTTGTTTCTCTTTTCTTTCCTTGAGCATTTGGGCCTACATTTAGCAAAGAAAAAGACAACTTATTAATATAATTTATTAGCTAACATGTGTGGTAAAATGACAACATAAATGCAATGTATGTGACAAATCACACTCCCACACTTATCTTTTGCTCGTCCTCGAGCAAAACATCAATCTAACTTGAATAATTTATTAGACCACTTTCGCAGATCACTCGATTGCACCGAGCATGTGCAACAAGCTGTTAAACCTCTATGTTACCCCTAGAGGACGAGTTTTGTCTCGTGAGGGTTTTCAGCGGATTACACCCACAAAATCCAAAAAGAAAGAGAAAAAAGTTAGTATTTTCGAAAAGTATTAGTTTTTTTCTTTTTCTTTTTTTTTCTTTTTTTTTTTGAAGGGGAGAATATTTGAAGTATATTTGTGAGAGCTTAAGTAATCTCCAAGTTATAGGAATATCAAATCTTTCATTCCTAAACTTAGTCTCTATTCAAAAACATGTCATCAATTAAAGTAAGGAGTCAAATTGTACTTCTCATCTAGTCTATTAATTTACCCTGAATCGTATGCACCATCGTGACTGTGAAGTTTACTAAGGATTTTTCAACATTAACTCCTATGCCTTATATTTATTTATTTTTGGTGAAATTTATTTCTCAATTCCATTAGGCTTTCTAATCTGCCCATGTAACGAGCATTCAGTCGATGACACCCAAACGGACAGTTTTAGGGCACCAGGTGAGAAAACACCCCTAAGGACATAAACACTCGAGCAGATAAGGCCACGAAATCAAGGTTTTTATTTATACGATGTACCCCTTTTAGGCATGAATATCTATACTTCATGAGGCAAAAATACGCTAAAAGTACACCTAGAGGGGGGGGGGTGAATAGGTGTAAATGCTAATCTAGAAACTAAATGCGGAAGCTAATGCGAATATTGCAACAAACTTAATACAACACACAAGTGTAGCCGAATTCCCCGTGAAGGGCTCTGGACTAACTCCTCTTGATTCCCCTAGATATGGGTTGAGGTGCTATGTGAAGCTCTTGTGGTTAAGTATAAGTAAGGCACACAAACACACAAGCATATAAATATAGACAATATGAAGCAATGCTCAACACAAGCAAATATGATGATATGATATGAATGATGCTTTGCACAATTAAGAGAGAGAGAGTTGAGAGACAAGTGGATCAAACGCAAAGGCCAAGATATGTTTCGAGGTTCGAGCCCCTAGCTCTACATCCCCGCCTTCACCACCGTGAAGGATTTCCAATCCACTATACTCCCACCGAGGGAACCTCTACCAAAGAGGATTTGTTACAACAAAGGCAGTACCGAACTCCTCTCTCAAACACCGCCTCACAACCGAGGGGTAGGCCCATAACCAAACAACAACCAACACCTCTACCGAAGAGGGTTACAACCAATCTCCACCTCTCACTAGAGGGAGCAAACCACAAGCCTCAACCTCTACCGAAGAGGGAGCAAACCAATACCACTCCGATCAACCTCTACCAAAGAGGGATACACAAAGCAAGGAGGGTTTACAACTTAGAGGCTCAAACAACCTCAAACAATCTTTTTCCACAAAACAAAAGATCCTAATAGATTAGGATAGAAGATATAGCTCAAGTGTGAAAATCAAGGTGTTTTGGAAATCAAATAACAAAGAAAAATCCTTGAGAAAACACTTGCAATATGATAGAAATGAAGATCTAAAGCAATATCCAAAAACCATTTTTCTTTGAATTTTCCAAACCCTTGAAAAACAATAAAGATGAAATCTTTTAGCTCTTAAACTCTTTTTGAAAACTTCTTTTAAAACCATAGAATGGGAGAAAATCAGCTCTAAAAAACTTCGCCAAAATCCCAAAGGAATGGGGTTTATATAGGCCCAAAACAGAAACTAGCCGTTAGGCTGATCTAGCAGCCTGACAGGCTAGCGGTCGGCCGGCCCGGCCGACCGCTAATGGTCAGAAATGTGACCGTTGGGGCAACTCGGTCGACCGCCCGGCCGACCGCCAGAAACAGAGAGCAGAGCTCTCTGGTCCGGTCGGCCGACCGGCCGACCGTCCCAATGACTGCCAAACGTGCACAAGCTTGTGCACTTCGGTCGACCGCAAGGGTCGACCGGCCCTTGGTACGGTCGACCCGTGCGGTCGGCCGTCCTGGCCTGTCAGCCACTGTTCTGGTACTGAAACTGGTTTAAAAACATATCTTGAAAATTCTTTTAATAACTTCTAAAAATCCCAAAAATGTTTTTATCATATTGCATTGATATATAAACATGTGATAAACATTTCTACTCAAATATCAAGCATATGAAACCATTTTTGTTTCTTAACATTTTTACCAAAAACAAAAACATGTATTTTTATCAAACTTGGATTTTTCAATACATGAATAGGAAAGTCAAAATAAGTTTGTTTTAAAAGTTAAGCATGCATGTATAGAATGAAACAACTATACATATATCAATTAAACTTGTTTTGATCAACTATTCATGAAAACCAAAAACCAAACATAAAACGTGTGTGTTTGTGCACTTGAGCATATCAACTATGCTAAGCTTTACAAATGGATCTAAACACACTATCTAAACTATGGATACCTAAGTCTTCTTGACGATCTTCATCTTCAAGTAGACCCGATCCAAAACTCCATCCATGGGCTGGACAATGTGTGATCTTGAAGCTTGAGCCCTGGAATCACTTGTGAAGCTTTCAAACACCTCTTGTTGAAGCTATCACCAAACTAAAATCTTGTTATAAGTCTGAGACTGAAAAACACAAGAATACTAGTAAACATAACTACATGAGTTAATCATCATCAAAACTAGGGTGGAAAGCCTTTGGGCCAACAATCTTCCCCTTTTTGATGATGACAAAACTCATGGAGTTATATATGCATGGATTAAAGTTAAGCTTCAAAGAAGCTCCCCCTTAACTCATGCATAAAACAAATAAACATAAATATGCATGAATGACAATGCATAGACAAGATGCTCTAGATACCAAATGAAATATTTAAAACAAAAATATGCTCTAGAGATCAATTAAAGTTAAACAATAACTTAATATATGCAAAACACAAATATGCATATATAAAACTCAAAATCTTTCTCCCCCTTTTTGTCAATCATCAATAAAGGGGTTAAAGCTAAATCAAAAACAAGAAAATTTTCTCCCCCTTTTTGTTCGAAACAAGGAACCAATGAAGGGGTAATCCAAATCCCTCAATAAGGGTTACGATCAATAAGATATCAAAGAAAAAGATATGATAAAGTAGCATCTTGATATCAATTGAAAGTAAACATAAAACAATCAATAAATGGTATATGCTATATACATTCATGAAGAGGAAGACGCTAAGTTAACTTCCCTACACATATGCATTATATGAAGAAGGGATGATAAGCCCCAATTCACATAACACATATTACGTAATGCATAAGGAGAGATGTGAAGCTCCCCTTACATACGTGTATCACATAAAGAAGAGTTATCAATCTCATCAATACAAGATACACTTAACATGAATCTATATGTAGAAGAGATGTTAAGCTCTCCTTGTATATAGGCAATACAAATCAAAACTTTTAAATTTTCTTTTAAACCAAATTTTGATTTTCCAATTTAAACATTTAAACAAACATCTTGATATAAAAAAGAGAATATTTTCTTTTTAAGCATATGATACCAATATGAAACTTATTTTCTATCATAAAGTAAGGGAGTGGGAATCAAATACCAATTGAAAGACAAAATCAAATTTTCTTTTTTTTTTTATGAAAAACAAACTAAACACATGCATAAGCTTGTTTTAAGATACTAATTGAAAACAAATCAATCATTAGAAATTTTCAAGCTTAGCATAAATAAATATTTGTGCTCTAAGATATAGGAATATAGTGGGCACAAATAAAACATATATGTATGAAAAAAAATAGATACCAATAGACATTGATACCATTGAAATGAAAGCATACATACATAAACACATATGAGTATACAAAAGAATCAAGATTGATACCAATTGAAAGAGTTCAATGATACCAATTGTCATAACAATAAAAGCATGGTATAACTCATATCAAAATGAAGAATACGAACTAGTTAAAATGAAAATTGTTGTTAACTAGTACGAAATTCTTCAAGAAAGGAATAAACTAAATAATTTCATAAAACACATGTAAATTACATAGCACTTAAAAACACTCAATATTCAATAAAGTCCATACATGCTCATGAAAACATACTCATGAGTAATATTTTAAGAAATGGTGAGTGTACAAGTAATGTGTGACATGGCAATATGAAATTTTCAATTAAGCTCAAAATTCCTTGAAACAATGAAAATCATCAAAATTATTTAATCTTTAAGGTATATGTATGTCTTATACAAACTAAAGCATACATACATATTCAAAACACAACGATTCCACAAAATATATGCATTAAGGCACGTGGCTCAAAAAGGATGTATATGTATAATAATAATTTGGATAAAATAGACATATACATGAAGTTAAACAAATAAACACGAAATCAAGAAAAAACTAAATTTTCACCAAAACAAATTTCATTTCAAGGTATATGTATGAATTGTTAACACAATAAGTATACATACATATCCCTAAACACAATTGAGTCCATATATATAGATTTGCATGAAAGGCAAATGACTCAAAGGGTATACATGTATATCTTAAAGTTTGGCAAAATAAACATATACATGAAATGAAAACTCATAAAAACAAATCTAAGAATAGGAATACAAGTTTAAAATGTATGAATCATCAAAACTAGACTATACTAGCACATCTAATGGGTTCAAATAAGCATTCAAGCTTAAACATATATAGATTTATTTGTGGCCCACTATATGCACAAGTATACACCTAGTTTTAATTAAACTAACATCTAAACAAGTAATCTTAACATGAAGCATCAAAACACGATAAAAAAATCATCATGATAAACATAAACATGATTATTATGAATATCCACATGTTATTAGAACTATGATATACGCAATAGCAACCAAATAGTGAGCACACAAAAGAATTTATCCATATTAAACATGGGTGTCTCAAAATAACTAAACATGTATATCACAAATCTAATAAGCATGGCATTTTCAAAAAAAAAAAATCAAAACATGCTATAAATAATGATATGAAAAGCATGTAAACAATAAATAAGGAGTTAGAGATTCGATACCAAAACCAAGGAGGGCACCGCTCTAGTTCTCCAAACCAAGGTGGTCCTCCCACCAAACTTTCCTTGAAAGTGATGCATCCATTTGATCTCCATGAAGCTCGGAACGCATCCACTCTAAGGTACGGCAACTCTCACGTCATGTGAGAGCCCACACCAACATCAAAAATAGGAGGGGTGGTCTTTGGTACCCATACTCTTTTGGGTCCATGGGGGTTAGTACCTACTCTAACCCAAACAAATTTCTTTGCTAAATTAGGAGTATGTAATCTATCATAGCAAAATTTAGCAAGGTGGCCCTTACGTCCACAATGTGTACAAGTATACATATAAGCATACATGTGATGGGTGTGTCCGTGAGGAGCATGTGTATGCCGTGGAGGATATGCATGCATAATAGATGGAACTTGTTTCTTTCGAAACAAAGATTCCAAACGTGTATGTTTCATGGCACATTGGCTCATAGTGGAGCCCAAACAATCCATTTTTTCTTAATTAAATTTATATCATTTTCAATCATAGAAGAAGTGGAGCATGCAATAGGTGAAGTGTGTGATACTACCCTAGCATGGCAAACATGTGCATCAATCTTATTTTGTAAAAATTCATTTTTCTTTAAACACACATTTAAATTATTAGAAATAGAAATTATTTTGTTTTTCAAAGCAACATTCTCTTTTAAAACAAAATCAATTTTTGAAGATAAGCTTTCATTTTTCTTCAAAGTATTTTCACAATCATTATTGTTTTTCAAAAACTCATTTTCTTTAAGTGCAAGATCAAGTTGAGATTTTAATGAATCCCTCTCATTAGAAATCTCCCCTTTTCTTGCAAAACAATATCAAGTCTAGAGATCAAATTTTATTTTCATTGTTAAGGCCTAGACTTTTCTTTTTCAAAATATTATATTTTTCAATCAATTTTTCACACACAATAGATAGTTCTTCATTCAAAGCATGGGCATCAATATGATCATCACATGAAGAACTAGAATCAAAACTATCTAGTTGAGATTCCGATTGTACCTCAAGGGAGTCATTCCCTTGGACCATTAAGTATTGTGAGTCAGATTCTCCACTAGACTCCTCTTCTTGTTGGATTTGCAATTGAAGCTCGGAGGTGGTGGTTGTGGTTGTCAACATATTCCACACTGCAAATGCGGAAACAAAGTTAGAAGCAAGCATAAGATATTCTTTATTTAATGTGTTTCTAATAGCCTCAAGGGCTAATGCATTGGCCTCTATATGATTGCGGTCACCAAGATAACATTTCTTGGTAGCGGCAAGGAAAACATTCAAGCCTAGGGTTTTTAGGTACATGGACATCCTATACTTCCAAACAACAATGTGGAAGGGTCAAAACTAGGTGGGGTCATGAAGTCCATGGTAAACTATATGAGTGTGCAAACAAGCAAATGCAAACAATAGATTAGCAACCAAATGGATCTCACTCCTAGGATGTTAAGCCTAATATCAGGAGCGTAGGTTCTGATACCAATTGAAAGTACACCTAGAGGGGGGTGAATAGGTGTAAATGCTAATTTAGAAACTAAATGCGGAAGCTAATGCGAATATTGCAACAAACTTAATACAACACACAAGTGTAGCCGAATTTCCCGTGAAGGGCTCTGGACTAACTCCTCTTGATTCCCCTAGATATGGGTTGAGGTGCTATGTGAAGCTCTTGTGGTTAAGTATAAGTAAGGCACACAAACACACAAGCATATAAAGATAGACAATATGAAGCAATGCTCAACACAAGCAAATATGATGATATGATATGAATGATGCTTTGCACAATTAAGAGAGAGAGAGAGTTGAGAGACAAGTGGATCAAACGCAAAGGTCAAGATATGTTTCGAGGTTCGAGCCCCTAGCTCTACATCCCCGCCTTCACCATCGTGAAGGATTTCCAATCCACTATACTCTCACCGAGGAACCTCTACCAAAGGATTTGTTACAACAAAGGGAGTACCGAACTCCTCTCTCAAACACCACCTCACAACCGAGGGGTAGGCCCGTAGCCAAACAACAACCAACACCTCTACCGAAGAAGGTTACAACAATCTCCACCTCTCACTAGAGGAGCAAACCACAAGCCTCAACCTCTACAGAAGAGGGAGCAAACCAATACCACTCCGATCAACCTCTACCAAAGAGGGATACACAAAGCAAGGAGGGTTTACAACTTAGAGGCTCAACAACCTCAAACAATCTTTTTCCACAAAACAAAAGATCCTAATAGATTAGGATAGAAGATATAGCTCAAGTGTGGAAATCAAGGTGTTTTGGAAATCAAATAACAAAGAAAAATCCTTGGGAAAACACTTGCAATATGATAGAAATGAAGATCTAAAGCAATATCTTAAAAACCTATTTTTCTTTGAATTTTCCAAACCCTTGAAAATAATAAAGATGAAATCTTTTAGCTCTTAAACTCTTTTGAAAACTTCTTTTTAAAACCTGAGAATAGGAGAAAATCAGCTCTAAAAAACTTGGCCAAAATCCTAAAGGAATGGGGTTTATATAGGCCAAAACAGAAACTAGCCGTTAGGCTGATCTGGCAGCCTGACAGGCTAGCGGTCGGCCGGCCCGGCCGACCGCCAACGCTCAGAAATGTGACCGTTGGGGCAACTCGGTCGACCGCCCGGCCGACCGCCAGAAACAGAGAGCAGAGCTCTCTGGTCCGGTCGGCCGCCCGGCCGACTGTCCCAATGACTGCCAAACGTGCACAAGCTTATGCACGTCGGTCGACCGCAAGGGTCGACCGGCTCTTGGTACGGTCGACCCGTGCGGTCGGCCGTCCTGGCCTGTCAGCCACTGTTCTGGGACTGAAACTGGTTTAAAAACATATCTTGAAAATTCTTTTAATAACTTCTAAAATCCCAAAAATGTTTTTATCATATTGCATTGATATATAAACATGTGATAAAATTTCTACTCAAATATCAAGCATATGAAACCATTTTTGTTTCTTAACATTTTTACCAAAAACCAAAACATGTATTTTTATCAAACTTGGATTTTTCAATACATGAATAGGAAAGTCAAAATAAGTTTGTTTTAAAAGTTAAGCATGCATGTATAGAATGAAACTACTATACATATATCAATTAAACTTGTTTTGATCAACTATTCATGAAAACCAAAAACCAAACATAATACGTGGGTGTTTGTGCACTTGAGCATATCAACTATCCTAAGCTTTACAAATGGATCTAAACACACTATCTAAACTATGGATACCTAAGTCTTCTTGACGATCTCCATCTTCAAGTAGACCCGATCCAAAACTCCATCCATGGGCTAGACAATGTGTGATCTTGAAGTTTGAGCCCTGGAATCACTTGTGAAGCTTCTAAACACCTCTTGTTGAAGCTATCACCCAAACTAACATCTTGTTATAAGATCTGAGACTGAAAACACAAGAATATTTGTAAACATAACTACATGATTTAATCATCATCAAAACTAGGGTGGAAAGTCTTTGGGCCAACATACCCAGCTTAGTCAGAAGATACACACATTTTTTTCTTTTATCTTTTTTTTAAACTTATCTAATTATCTTTTGCATAAATACTAAGGCTTGCTTAGGCCAAGCACCTAGCTAATCAATAATTAGACTTGTTTTTTTTTTTATAAGGCATAAGAGTTTCTGTTTTAAACCCTAAGTGTGTAAGTGTATTTTGTGTGCATATGTCATCAAGGTAAATATCAAAACTAAATTACTTTTACAAATTTTCTTCCTGACCCTAAAAATCAAACAAGTTATCTTATTTTGACCAAGTATAAGAAATCCTAATTATGATTCTCCTATTCCTTAAAATGACTTAATTTCCTACAAAAAATATATCAAAATATTGTCCACCCTTTTTATTTTTTTTTTTAATATCAGTCATGTTAGAACCCTCCCCCACACTTATCTCATGCATTGTCCTCAATGTATGAAAGAAATGTATAAGTGCATGAAATAAAATGGAAAAGAGGAAAATTACCGATACACTGGGTCAAAAAGACCCATTGCCGTTTCATTTACCGGCACCGATTCAAGAAAGGTTTAAGGCGTTGACCATTTACCTTACAGTCATTTCCATTCTTGGGGTCATTGATCTCAACTGCACCGTGTGGAAACACGGTTTTTACAACGAATGGTCCAATCCATCTCGATTTCAATTTCCCTGGAAAGAGATGAAGCCTAGAATTATAGAGTAAGACTTTTTGTCCAGGGACAAATGTCTTTCTGTTGATGTGCTTGTCATGGAAAATCTTGACTCTATCATTAGTGATCCTAGCATTTTCATAGGCCTCATTTCTCAATTTCTCCAATTCAGAAATTTGTAATTTCCGAAGGTCACCGGCCTTAGTCAAATCGAAATTCACTGCTTGATTGCCCATAAGGCTCGGTGCTCTAACTCAACGGGCAAGTGACAAGGTTTGCCATAGACTAACCTATAGGGAGACATTCCTAGAATTGTCTTGAAAGAGGTCCTGTAGGCCCATAGAGTATCTACAAGTTTGATGGACCAATCTTTCTGATTTTGGTTCACAGTTTTCTCCAATATAAGCTTTACTTGTCTATTTGAAACCTCAACTTGCCCACTGGTTTGAGGATGATATGGTGTGGACAACTTGTGAGTTATGGCATACTTTCGCATAAGGGCCTCAAAAGATCTATTAGAAAAGTGAGTGCCATTATCACTGATGATAGCACGAGGGGTTCCGAAGCGGGAAAAAATGTTTTCTTTCAAAAACTTGATGACAACTTTGTTATCATTAGTTTTACACGGAATGGCTTCTACCCACTTGGACACGTAATCCACAGCAACCAATATGTATTGGTTTCCAAATGAGTTAGGAAATGGACCTATAAAGTCGATGCCCCAAACATCAAAGAGTTCTATTTCTAGAATTGGGTTGAGGGGCATCATATTTCGATGTGAATCCTTCCTACCATTTGGCATCTAGGACACGTCTTGCAGAATTCATAAGCATCCTTGAACAGAGTGGGCCAATAAAACCCACTTTGGAGCACCTTTTCAGCAGTCTTGCGGGGACCAAAGTGTCCACCGCATGCAAGTTCTGACAAAAGGACAGAACACTCCTAACCTCCTCATCGGGAATGTATCTCCTAATAATTTGGTCAGAACAGTACCTGAAAAGATACAGTTTGTCCCAAAAGAAATATCAGACTTGGGATAAGAACCGGTAAACATCATTTTGGACCAATAAGACGGAGTTTGGTTTGTGACTAAGTAATTCACTATATCAGCAAACCAAGGTTCCCTCGAAATGGCTAAGAGATGTTCATCAGGAAAATCCTCATTGATGGGTAATTCGTTGCATGGAGAATTAGGAATCCGTGAGAGGTGGTCAGCAACAACATTTTCTACGCCTTTCTTGTCTCGAATCTCAAGATCAAATTCTTGAAGAACGAGGATCCAACAAATGAGTCGGGCCTTGGCATCCTTCTTCATCATGAGGTACCTAAGCGCAGAATGATCGGTGAAAACGGTGGTTTTGGACCCTAATAGGTAGGGACGAAACTTCTCTAAGGCAAACACTACTGCCAAGAATTCTTTCTCGGTCGTAGTGTAGTTCAGTTGTGCATCGTTGAGAGTCCTACTAGAGTAATAGATCACATGCTGCTTGTTATCAATGCGTTGTCCTAGGACAGCGCCTATGGCAAAATCAGAAGCATCGCACATGATCTCAAACGGCTTAGACCAATCCGGTGCAGATATGATTGGTGCAGAAATAAGCTCACTCTTAAGCTTATCCCAAGAATTTATGCATTCAGCATCGAAAGTTAAGGACACATCCTTAGCTAACAGATTAGTCAAGGGCCTAGCAATTTGCTAAAATCCTTGATAAATCGTCAGTAAAAACCAGCGTGTCCTAAGAAGGATCTAATGTCCTAACGCATTTAGGCATGAAAAGCTTAGCAATAACCTCGATTTTGGCTCTATCCACTTCAATTCCTTTCTTGAGATTTCATGACCCAAGATAATTCCATGTTTTACCATGAAGTGGCATTTCTCCCAATTCAGTGTCAGATTTTTCTCAGCACAACATTGGAGGACGAGTTCAAGATGGTGGAGACATTGAGTGAATGAATCTCCGTAGATGGAGAAATCATTCATGAAGATTTCTAAGAAGCGTTCTACCATATCTGAGAAAAGCTCAACATGCAACGTTGAAATGTTGCTGGGGCATTGCATAAGCCAAAAAGGGCATTCGACGATAAGCAAATGTCCCAAATGGACATGTGAACGTTGTCTTTTCTTGGTCCTTGGAGCGATAGGGATCTGGTTATAGCCCGAGTAACCGTCCAAGAAACAGTAATACTCGTGACCCGCCAAACGTTCAAGTATTTGATCAATGAAGGGAAGTGAAAATGGTCCTTACGAGTTGCAGCATTCAGTTACTATAGTCGATGCAAACTCGGATCTTCGTGGGAAGTCGAGTTTGAACCAACTCTTTGTTCTCGTTTTCCACTACAGTGAAACCAGATTTCTCTGGGACCGCGTGGACAGGACTGACCCATTGGCTATTAGAAATGAGATAAATTATCCCATTGTCTAAGAGTTTTATGATTTCAGTATGAACAGCCTCTTGCATTATAGGGTTTAACCTACGCTGCGGGTCTCTCTGGGTGTGGCGTCTTCATTGAGATGGAACGATGGTTGGACTTAATCCCTTGATATCAGTCATAGTCCACCCGATGGCTTCCTTATGTTTTCTTAGAATTGCTTTCAAATCTTTTTCTTTCCCGTCATTTAAATGGGAGGCAATGATGACGGGAAAGGTCCTTGTTCGCCTAGATAGGCGTACTTGAGATGCGCAGGTAGGGCTTTTAATTCTAAGGAAGAGGAAGGCTCACTAGAGGGACTAGTCAAATCTGTTGGCTCCATTGTTGGTGAAATGGGGTTTGAGGCCCAATTCACAACAGAATCTACAGCCTGATCAAGATTAAAGTCATCAGACTCTAACTCGAAGTCAATCTCCACTTCTGATTCCAATTCTTCCCTGTGTTCACTTGTCAAATTCTCAATTAGGTTGACTTCAAATGTTTGGTCCTCGATATCGCGGGGTTGTTTTCCTAGATTGAAGACATTGACTTCTCTAGTCATGTCTCCAAAGGTTAACCTCATAGACCCATTCCTACAATTGATGATGGCATTAGCAGTAGCAAGGAATGGTCGACCTAGGATGACAGGAGTTTGAGCCCTACGATTGGAGTTGGACACAGGTTGTGTCTCCAGAACTATGAAATCGACAGGGTATATGAACTCTCCTACCTGGATCAGGACATCATTAATTTTCCCTTTGGAATTTTAACAGAACGATCAGCCAGTTGGATGGTGACTCGAGTTGGACTGAGGTCACCCAACCCGAGTTGTTGATAAACAGAGAATGGAAGCAAGTTGATACTCGCCCCCAAGTCAAGAAGTGCACGACTAATCTCGGCTTGTCCTATTGTGCGGCAATGGTGGGACTACCTGGATCTTTGTACTTAACAGGGATAGGACCCAAAAATAGCTCACTAATATTAGTGGCTAAGAAGACCTTTTTAGGAACATTAGTCTTTCTCTTCTTGGTGCACATGTCCTTAAGAAACTTAGCATAGGAAGGAACTTGTTGGATGGCATCAAGAAGTGGCACATTTATCTTCACTTGGTTAAACATCTCGATTATCTTATCCATGTGAGGATTTTGCTTGTTGTTTTTCAGCCTATTAGGAAATGGTACTATAGGCTGATGCACCTGGCTGGCTGACTTGTCTTTTTCAGACTCGTCAGAATTGGAAGAAATTGGATTAGATGAGGTGGAGGCTTGATTTTGGTTGTGCTGAATGGGAATTGGTGGTGTTGACACTTGGTTATCAACTCTCTTTCCTGACCTCAATGTATGGATAGCATGACATTGATTGAATGAAGGATCCTCAGCCAAATGAGCTTGTTGGGAATTCCTCGGATTGGTGACTGGTTGACTAGGCAGGGTACCTTTTGTCTCTTATTCTGTGGGTTGGCTAGTTGACTCATTTGAACCTCTAACCTCTGAATGGTTTGCATGAGAGAGTCTTGGTTTTTCATATATCGTTCCATGTTTCTTTCAAAGTCAGTCATTCTCCTTTCTAATTGAGGATTCTGGAAGGAGGATTGTGGAGCTTGATTAGGAAAGTTCTGTTGATAATTCGGAAAGTTTGGTGGATGGTTGGGAGAATTATTATGGAAATTGGAGAAATTGGGTTGATGATTGGAAGAATTATTACCATGATGGAAGTGGCTAGCATGATTGGATCGTGAATGGTCATTGTTGTTTTGGCTCCATGAGAAATTAGGGTGATTTCTCCAGCCGGGATTGTACGTTGGAGCGTAAGGGTTATTATTCGGCCTTGAAAAGGCCGCATTCATCGGTTCATGGTAGGATTGCTGAGCCTGAAACACTGGGCACTCCTCGAACACATGATTCATGGCTTGACAGTAAGTGCAGCCCAGGGGTGGAAATTGGTTTGGGCTGACTTGATTGACTGGACTTGGTTCTTCATTTCTAGAGCTTCCAGTCTTCTAGCCAGGTTTGCTAACTTAGCCTCATTAGCGATGGACGATTCTATGGAATGGAGACCTCCTTTTGAAGAGATGGAGTTAGGATTCTTAGAGGTCTCACTAGCAGATTCCCATTGGATGGTCTTTCTCAGCTAAATTTTCATACAAGTCCCATCCTTCATCTTCATCTTTCTGCAAGAAACCCCCTTGGCACATACTTTCTAAGAGGGTTTTGGTGGAATAGTTTAAACCGTCATAGAGAATTTGGCATTGTCGCCATTTCTCTATTCCATGATGTGGACATTGGACAAGGAGGTCCTTAAAGCGTTCAAAGTACCTCCAGAATGGTTCACTAGGTTCTTGCTTGAATTGCATGATCGTCTTCCTAATGAGAGCGGTTTTTATGGATAGGATAGAATTTCTTCAAGAAAACCTTGATGAACATCCAAGATGTGATGGAACCGGCTGCTAAGCTGTAGAGCCACTTCTTTGCTAGGTCCTTAAGTGCGAATGGGATAAATCTCAACCTAATAACGTCATCTACAAGGTGTGGATTTTCATCATTAGACATACTTCCTCAAATTCTCTTATGAAGAAGTAGGCATCTTCGGAATCTAGACCATGAAACTTGGGGAGTGTGTTGATGAATTGAGGCTTGAGCTCGAAATGTATTCACCAACCGATGGAAGTGAAATGCAAGATGGAAGTGAGGTCCTAATCGGGTAGAACCTATCCTGCAGTGATGTGAATTGAGCCATTACCGGATCTGGTCTTGGTTCAAACTTGGGTGGTGATGTGTTTCTAGTCAACCTAGATGAATTAGGGTCTCTTGACCACACTTGCATACACAATCACAAACACAAACAAGTTCAACCAACAGTCAACAATAGAAATCAACCAAGCTAGTCTAAGGTAACTCGACCTAGACAACTCCTAACTGGTTGATTGTCCACTAGAGGTAGAATGTAGACTTTGACCACAAGCTAATCAGTCAGGTCAGGGCAAGATTGGTGGGAGGTTTTCCGTCAAAGACGTTCCTTAATTAAATAACCACCAATCTTCGGGCTTTCGGCCCTCAATCCCCTTCCTAGACACTGATTTGGCAGGAGTCAATTCCAACACCTTCCCTCTTTAGGATAATCTCCTAGTGAGTTCGAGATGTCCCTAAGGCCAACGTCTATCAGATTTTATTTAGGCTTAGGTTGTGCGTGCTTGGAGATGGTTTGTGGGCTAACGAAGGGTAATGACTTCCCCACCTTATCTTGATTGGGTTTTGCCCTTAGAATTGATTCGTGCAAAGTGTGCAAGATATAGAAAAGTAGCATTCAAAAGCAAAATCACCCAAGAATGTTTCCTAAAACTATATGCTATGCATACATACCTTGTCTCCAACTCTCTTCAACAGTAAAGTAAAGAAATTGAAAAGACTCGTGCCTAGAATGCAAATGTCTAATCAATTTTTAACTTCTCAACGAATATTTTACTGTTGACTTAAAATAGGGATGTTGGATAGTGAAACTAGCACAAATATGACATATAAAAACTAAAATTTTTTGCGAGCAATATGTCCTGCAAAACAAAGTTTTTAGTAGTCCAATGAAAATTTTTAGATTTTACAAAGCAATTTCTTGAAATTCTGTTTCCTACTTTCGAGAGTAGGGCACAGAATTTGCAAGTCTTCTTGGCAAAGCTTGAATGCTAGATCTTGATTTCAAGTCCCTAAACAAACACACAAAACTTGTTAAAACAACTACACCATTCCCTCCCCGGCAACGGCGACAAAATTGATTGCTAAAATAAACAGAAACAACCAATGAGTTTAAGAATTTACCGTGTAGCTGGCTAACGGGTCGTGTCCACAAGGAGGGATGCGATGGAAGCTTTTCGGTGATTCGTTTTTAAAACAAGGAATTGTGTTCGTGTTTTTAGGAAAAAGAGAATGGAAAGAAAAAGATGAATGAAAGAAAAATTGCAACTTTTAGAAAAGGTTTTGAAGAAGGTGATTTAGAAAACTTAGAATTGTGTGTTTGTTTGTAATAATAAAGAAAGTCTAGGCTCACTATCTCACTACTCAATTGATTATTCTTCTCTTAAAATGCTAAGTCCCTTAGATGATCATTTGCAAAACTTAGAGTTGTCTTTTAGAAAGTTTAAGTAAAGCACATAAGATGTTAGAAGAGTTGAGTCTTTTTCTTCAAGAAATCGGAGAATCGAATGTTAAAAAATCAAGCGCGAAGAAGCAAGAATAAATTAAAAACGATTCAAGAGATGTTCATAAAAGAGTTGTGAATTCAACATCCAAACCCATCCTAATGTGCCTTCAAGAACACTTTCAAAAAGAAAGGCTTTTAAGTAAGGCATTCATATGAGTCATCGGGTCTTTTTCTTTAAGAAAAGCAAGAGAGAGTTCGATAGCAAGCCCAGAAAGATGTTTAGTTATCCATGGAGAAAGAAGAATAAAACAAAGACATAATGTAACTCATACCGTACTGCAAGTGGAAGAGAAATTGGCTCAACTTTTTATTGATGTCACTTCAATCTTCAAGTACAAGCTCTCAGTCCTCTCTCTCACAAGTTTTTGAAACTGGACTACAACTTAAAAGCAAGATTACAACTTTCTTTCTAGCTAACAAAGAGCCTAAATCCTAAGAAAATAAATGCAAAACTTAATCCTAGTCTTCGCTGCATTTTTCTCTGCTGAAAGAGGTATTTATAGCCAAAACCTAAAGGAGGAGATCTCGGAAAGATTGGGGGAGCAAACGCTCCCCCAACTAATACTGTTTTGCCGCGGAAACGCGATTGGGCCACATTTTCGCGGCCTTGGTGTGGCCAGGTGGCCACACCAAGAGGGGGAGGGCTTCTGGTTTGAAGATTATCCCGTATCTCCTGCAGTTTTCTCGTTTCTGCTCCAACCGTTGACTAACAGGCTTTGATTTTGAGGCTTCAATGGCTCGATTCAGGGAGGATTTTTTTCAAACTCTTGATTTGCCAAGATTTAGCCCATTTTCTTCACTTCGAATTAATTCTGAATTAATTCAGAATTTGGTGGGCTTTGGGCTTGTTTCTCTTTTCTTTCCTTGAGCATTTGGGCTACATTTAGCAAGAAAAAGACAACTTATTAATATAATTTATAGCTAACAAGTGTGGTAAAATGACAACATAAATGCAATGTATGTGACAAATCAACATTTACAAAAGACAGGTCTCGATACTTGTTGACATTTACAAAAGACAAGTATCACCAACCTTAAGCTTGGTGGCGTCTCAATCGGTTATGTCATTGCGACCTCTGAACCAGCAGACAGCCAAGTCTCAATTTCGAGCTTGTGACATTTACAAAAGACAAGTCTCACCCCCGAGCCCTGTTGACATTTATAAAGATAGGTCTCGATACTTATTGACATTTACAAAAGATAAGTATCACCAACCTTGAGCTTGGTAGCGTCTCAATCGGTTATGTCATTGCGACCTCTGAACTAGTAGACAGCCAAGTCTCAATTTCGAGCTTGTGACATTTTACAAAAGACAAGTCTCAACCTCGAGCCCTGTTGACATTTACAAAAGACAGGTCTCGATACTTATTGACATTTACAAAAGATAAGTATCACCAACCTTGAGCTTGGTGGCGTCTCAATCGGTTATGTCATTGCGACCTCTGAACCAGCAGACAGCCAAGTCTCAATTTCGAGCTTGTTGACATTTACAAAGGACAAGTCTCAACCCCGAGCCCTGTTGACATTTACAAAAGACAGGTTCGATACTTATTGACATTACAAAAGATAAGTATCACCAACCTTGAGCTTGGTGGCGTCTCAATCGGTTATGTCTGCGACCTCTGAACCAGCAGACAGCCAAGTCTCAATTTCGAGCTTGTTGACATTTACAAAAGACAAGTCTCAACCCCGAGCCCTATTGACATTTACAAAAGACAGGTCTCGATACTTATTGATATTTACAAAAGATAAGTATCACCAACCTTGAGCTTGGTGGCGTCTCAATCGGCTATGTCATTGCGACCTCTGAACCAGCAGAAAGCCTAGTCTCAATTTCGAGCTTGTTGACATTTACAAAAGACAAGTCTCAACCCCGAGCCCTGTGACATTTACAAAAGACAGGTCTCGATACTTATTGACATTTACAAAAGATTAGTATCACCAACCTTGAGCTTGGTGGCGTCTCAATCGGTTATGTCATTGCGACCTCTGAAACAGCAGACAGCCAAGTCTCAATTTCGAGCTTGTTGACATTTACAAAAGACAAGTCTTAACCCCGAGCCATGTTGACATTTACAAAAGACAGGTCTCGATACTTATTGACATTTAAAAAAGATAAGTATCACCAACCTTGAGCTTGGTGGCGTCTCAATCGGTTATGTCATTGCGACCTCTGAACCAGCAGACAGCCAAGTCTCAATTCGAGCTTGTTGACATTTACAAAAGACAAGTCTCAACCCGAGCCCTGTTGACATTTACAAAAGACAGGTCTCGATACTTATTGACATTTACAAAAGATAAGTATCACCAACCTTGAGCTTGGTGGCGTCTCAATCGGTTATGTCATTACGACCTCTGAACCAGCAGACAGCCAAGTCTCAATTTCGAGCTTGTTGACATTTACAAAAGACAAGTCTCAACCCCGAGCCCTGTTGACATTTACAAAAGACAGGTCTCGATACTTATTGACATTTATAAAAGATAAGTATCACCAACCTTGAGCTTGGTGGCGTCTCATTCGGTTATGTCATTGCGACCTCTGAACCAGCAGACAGCCAAGTCTCAACCTTAAGCCTGTTAACATTTACAAAAGACAGGTCTCATCCGTACTTGTTGACATCTACAAAAGACAAGTATTACCCTTTTAGCCCCATAAAAGCTAATCTTGAGCTTGGTGGTTTCTCAACCGGTTACGTCAGTGCGACCTCTGAACCAGCAGACAGCCAAGTCTCAGTATTCAATCCAACAAAGACTATGTTCTCAAACGGCTGCAATACAATTTGGGACCGACAATTCAGAAAGTAGAACAAGTTGGAGTCAAAAAACAAAATCACTTTTATTAGTTCCAGGATGAGATACATGGAGGCACATATATTACAAGCTACGGGCGTACATCATAAGATCTGATCCGCTCTTCAAGGGAAGCCAGCCTCATCCTCCTATCATCAGGAGCCCGGACGACAAGCGCCTGCGACCTCAGCTCAGCCTTATTAAAGTTCGTCGCTTGGGCCAAACGAGCTTCGACCTCAGCCAAAGTTGCCCTCTGCGCCAACTCCTGCTGTGAGAGTTCATCACTCTGAGCCTTGAGCTGTTCAAGCTGCACGGTCTCTTCAAGACGCACTAGTTCAGCCTTGGATAGGAGAAGATTCCCCTTCCTGATCATCTCCTTGGCCTCCCCAATTTTATCTTCAGCGTCAAGAAGAGCACTGGTGGAGGCATCAATGGCATTCCAACCTCTGCTTGCCTGTTTCCAAGGATTTCAAGTCAGAAGAAATAACCTTAGCAACTTCCTGAGCAGCAAGACGGGCTTCATGCATTTGAGTGACAAGATGCGCAAGCTGCTCATTAACCGAAGACTCCAGGTCTGAGCGGCTAAGACGGCGCCATTCCTCTACGTCCCTCTCAAATTGATCTACCAGGAGTTCCAAGGCAGTGGCCTGGTTATACCCTTCAAAGTCCCGAATACTTTCAATACTACGGGAGAGGACCACCTTTAAAGTTGAGAACGACATAGTCGAACCTTTCAAGACCAGATCGATGGATTGCCCTAAGCCTTTATAAAAGCTATCAACTATGTCACCTATAAAATTATTTTCAACCTCGGCCACTTCTGGTAGACGGACAGCCTCAGAAAAAATTCACCAGCCTGGTTGACACTACTGTGGAAGGAACGGCGGGAACACTGGCTGCAGCAGCATGACAGGTCATCGGTGATCTCGGCGGAGTCTTCATTGAAGCCAGTACACTAGCCACCGCTGAGGTAGGACTAGTGACCATCTCTGAACCTCAGGCTCAACCACCAGGGTTGGGGTAGTAGGGCTTGTAATCATTCTCAGCTCCGCACCTGGCAAAATGATGGCACCTCACTCGTTGATATAGTTGGGAGTGAGGACACCTCCGGGACTACCACCCCTTCAACCTCTGTTCCTTCGGCTAGCTCAGGCCGATAAGGGGGCAGGTCACCATACAGCGCATCCAACACAGCAGCATTCGCCGCGGTCGAAGTGCTCATGTCACCTCTTGATCCTTGGAAGATCGTCTGGTTCCCTTGAAGTTGACGCACCCTGAGGCGAACACCTGCAACAAAATTGTGTTCAGGCAAGACACAATAAATAGTAAAAGCCAAAAGGTCGGAACAATACCAAAGGATGATGTCGCCTCAAACATCTTGGTAGCCGCATCAGTCTCTACGGGCTCCATTGGAAAGTCCTACGGAGTCAACACGAATGGCCGGCCCGCTTTCGCTTGCCGAATCTTCCGGACCACCCAAAAGAGCTTGACGCTACAGGACTTCCTTTGAAAGTCCCAGCGCCCGAAGGACCAACGTCAGCTGCATCACCTCCGGATTCCTCCGGGACGGCAAATAGCCGGCCTCATCACCCTCTACGACAACCGTAGGAGCTTGGCGACGGGCTTCTTCACCAACTACTTCCTACGAGATCCACCTGTCTGTTTGCGCTTAAGAGGAACGTCAGGATCCTCCTCCTCTGCTTCTTCTAGATGTCTTGGGGGAGCTGTCCATCACGCTGGAACCAGCTGCAAGAGTCTCGGCACCTGCCTCCGCTTCGAAGCGAGGACTTCCGCATCCGAGGCTTCGCTATCATCAACAACAACGAATTCTTCTATGCCCGGGACGCGAACCCTCTTACCTTCCCTTCTCTCAGAGACCTCCGCTTTAGTCGCTGAGAAATTAACTTCACACCAGAACTGTTAGCATTGAATCCAAGGGGTGTAGAGTTGGAAGTCACATACCACTGGCAGAAGCACAGGGTCATTAGAAGATTAGGAGTCCTCAACGGCGTACGCAGCCGCGCCCCAGTACAGCCTGCAATGAAGAATCGCCAGGCACGGGCTCCATCAATGAGACTCCCTATGAAAGCCAGATGGAGATTGGGTTGCCCACATACAGTTGGTCATATCCAAACTGCCGAGCAAACCGACTGGAACATAGGGCTCCAAGTAGCAGATGTCCCCGCTCGGTATAATAGATGTGAAGGCCGGATGCTGACCAGCCACTCAAAAAACTCCCCGGCTCAGGAATGACTGCCCCTCCCCCGCATCTTTGAACTCTTCCTCATAGCCTGCACCCCGAATACGGGAAAAATAGCGGAAGAGACTATAGACGTCATAGCGACGTACCAATTTACGAGCCTCAGCCACGTAAGTTTTTGCCACGAGCGTCCTTCGAATCGGCGGAGAAGCGCCATTCGAACACCTTGTGGGGGGTCCTCTCCAGCTTCAATCAAAGAAGGACAATGCAGGGCGAACCACGCCATCAAATAAGTATATGGCAGACCTATCCTGGGATTAGGACCGTCGCGTGGCGAAGTGGCCCCTTTCCACGCTTCGTTGCTGGCGGCCTGTAAAAAGCCTCTGTTAATGCACGAAGGCCTCTCTGGATACAGCATACCATGGCCGAAAAGAAGACCCAGAGGACGACCATGAACCAAACGAACAACGGGCAGCAAAACATTCGGATGAATGACGTCACCCGAAGAAGACGGCACCACGCACCTCTTCAGCCAGACTGTTAAGAAACCAGCCAGTAATGCCTTCCGGGACATCGGCCGACGAGCCTGATGATGGAAACTCCGAAGGACATCACCCTTCTCATAAGGACCATCATCCTCCTCACAACTAGATCCCCTTGGAAGTGCTTTTGCATCGGTCAAAGATGTCTTCATCAGTGACTCCATAGTGAGCCGCTTCAGGAGTATTCCCCTTATCCGGAACAAGTAATCTCCCCAGCTCTTCAAGCTACAGGAGTTTCCCTTGCTGCCCCATGCATACTGGAGCAAATGTACAAGTAGCACATTAACTCCCTGTAGGTCTCAAACAAAGTGGCTCCTGCTTCTCTAGAAAAGCCAATTCTGCCTTGTACGGGAAGTATTCTTCATATAGACCCAAAAGACAGAGCAGAGACTTCCCACATCTCATGCAAGGCCATACCCAATTCGCCAACAGGGGTGAAGAAAGTCCTGAAGCTGGGCAATACAATTCAAATATGGCGTAGAAGCATGCCATGTTGATCTCAATACCGTGACAGGTCGCCGGACGGCCTCATGAGGTTTAGCCTCTCCAAATCCTCCTCGAAATGAGCGAGGATATATGTAGTTAAATCCCTCCACCATGCCTTCGGAGGATGAATCTAGCCTGGAGTCCTGAAGTCAGACTGCTGGATAGTTCCCATCGACCTTGCAGAATTGTTTGCCAAAGGTCAGCGCCACTGCAGGATTTTCTCCACTGGGATCTCTCGCGACACATTCCCAGGATGTAGACCCATTATGCAACGAGGAGCCCCGCTCTTGCATAACCAGGAGACTGAAGCATCAATTTCCCTATGTGGACAGAGTCAGTTCTCCAGCTCACTTTCCACGACATCTTCTGAGCCTGCGTCACGCACTGGAAGGAAGACAAAGAAAAATGCCGCTTATTGGACGGAAGGTAGAACTTCTCACCATCCAACTGGAAAATCACTGCCCTTCCCTGCCATAGTTGGTGATCAGGATCTGGTGCGGTCCCCGAACATGAAGTCAGGCTTCCTATAAGTTCGACGGTCAATATCTTCAAGGGGAGCCGTAGTCAAAATACTCCTCGTGGTGTATTGATCACCACCATAAATAAGCGGGTCTCGGACGAGAGAGCTCCCCTTACTAAACATAGAAGCCTGCCTTGAAATTGCAGGCTGATATTGCCGTCCAATCCCTGGTCATCCCGAATAAGCTGTTCAGAGGACCAGGAGTGTAGTGCACTGCAGAAGCAAAGAAGAATCATGATTAGTTCACCAGCCAAGCGAACACAAAGACACAAGTTTCACCAAGCATAGCCTCGCTCTCTAAACGAAGCTAACAAGGTGACAGCTTCGCCAAAGCTTAGCTTCGCAGTTACAGTCAAGTCCGCATTTCACAGAAAATGTCCAAGTGTTAGCTTCGCTTGAAAAGCTTAAGCAGAAGGCGGCACAGCCCTGAGGACTAACTTCGTCAAAAGGGCATTATGGTCAAACATTATTATTAATCCTTTACGGCCATGATTGAAGGGACAGATCCATATCCTGTTGTCAACAGGATGAAGACAGTCTAAGGATAGCTTCGCCTAGAAGCATAAAGAAGAACTCTTCAGTTCTTGAATTCCCATCGAGAAAATAAGGGAAATGCAGGGAAATGGATTCCCTAACAATAACAGATCATGCTCGATCATTCTGGCTTCATCCAAAGATAGCCAAACATCGGCTTTAAGAGAAAACGACAGTCTCTAATCAAAATGGGGAGTCCCTTACCGGCAATTGGTCGTTCGATGACCAGAGGAGGAGAAGGGCCCTCCGCTGCAGAAGTTGCCACTTCTTCCCCGCTCGTCTCTTGGACGCCATTGAAGAACTATGAAAGTTCTTGAACTCTTGAATAAGGAGGAAAGAAGGAGAAAAAGAGTCAAAGTTCTCTGAAAATTTCAAGCAAAGAGATCTGCTCTTTCTCAGCCCGATCGGGCTTTTATAGGCCGATGTGCGCCTGAAACGACGCCTCGAAAAGAGTACAGGCCGCCGTTTCGAATTAATTTGAAACGGTGCCTAAAGCGCCTTCCCGAAAAGCGCTGATTCAGCCACTAAGGGTTAACTTCGCCATGAGTCAAAATGCGGACTTCGCACAATTCATCAATGACTTCGCCAAAAGGATTGCCTTAACTCCGCTAAAGGTATAGTTCGCGAAAATGCCAGCTTCGCGGGAAACTCATTCAAAAAGGATCCTGTCTTTAACTTCGCGTGAAGTTAAACCCTGCCTGACTGATCAAGTGTTCTCAAATTCAGAATGAAGGCAAACAAAAACCAGATGAGCAGAAAATGAACTTCATTGATTTAAAAGGAAAGGTACATTGATATTACATCAAGGTTGTGTTTCGTACAACAGATTCAGTTGCTCAGCAGGATCATTTGCGCAAAAGGCATACAAGTGGGTTTATCTGCTTCCAAACCAGACCAACTAGACACGAAAGGCCTTCCTCCTGCACAAGGCTGTAACCAGAACAGATTGTGCCACCAGGACAGATGGTGTCATCTGGACAGATTGTGCCACAGAGGACAGGGTCATGATCCTTCACATAATGGCAGATTTTGCCACCAGAGGATCGGATCATCTTTGATGAAAATTGGCAATGGGAAGATCCGCGACCTTACAGGTGATGTCCACTTTCCCGAAGTGCATCATCGGATAAGCGGCTACCAGCCTCGCCTCAAAAGGAATCATCTCGGATAAGCGACTGCTAACAGTCTCTGGGACACACATCAGCTGCCCTAGTTTGTTCCTCCTGCTTAAAAGTAAAGCTTCAACCGGGGAAGCATAAGACAACTTTTCGGTCTCTTTCATCAAGTCACAAGATTGACGAACATAGCTCACTGCAATGCAAATCAGAACAGATTAGCAGTTAAACATGGGAGAAGCTACAAAAACACTAAGTCAGATTCTTGGGGCGAAGCAATCCGATTTCAGTTAAAGAAGAGGATAAGCCTCGCTTGCACAGCAATGATGGGCTAGCTCAGCAAACGCCAAGTCCTAGCCTCGTCTATATGGCTAAGCCAGACTGATCCTGTAGGACACAGTCTTAGCCCCACTATATGGCAAGACTGGCTCAACCTTGAAGAGACTAAGTCCCAAGTTTTGCCTGTGTGGCAAACTTAGCAGGAAAACATGCAGTGATCTTTTATCAAGTCAAAACGATAGCTTCACCGGGAGGCTGGGCTGAAAACCTTCTCTGCAGATCAGTCAATTACAAAATGAAGAATAAGGAAATCAATCCCTGAGGCAGCGTTAAAGCTAAGTTAAGGGAGATGAACTCCCTAAAGTTTATTGGTAAAGTCTCTGGATGATCGAGACATACCGGTCCTTGGCCGGATAATGACCAGAGTGGGCATTCCCACTACTTCAGAGATCTGAGTATCTCTCTCAACCAAGAGAAGAGGAGAAGAGCAGATCACTTCTCTTCAGAGGACCCAAGTGTCCTATTTATAGGCCCCATGGCCTGAGCGCTGTCGCCTCAAGCGTGGAAGCACGAGCGCATTTAAGGCATTTATTGCGCCTTGAGAAAAGGGACGGTTTTCCTTGGAACCATGCAAAGGAAGAAACGTCTCCCTCATAAAGGCACTCATAGCGCCTTGATGAAAGGAATATCCTCCTCGGAAATGCACAAGGGGAGAATATCTCCCTCGATCAGTGCGAGAGAAGAAGTAATCCTTCTCGTAACCGGCCCATGGCAGTTGGCCTCGGGAAAGAAACAGATATTCCAGAAGCGAACTTTTTCCAGGAAGCCTAGACGCGAAGCTACCCAGCGCGAATTTACATGATTCTTCGGCGAACTTATCCCAAAGCAGGATTGAAAGCGAAGCTGAACTCAACCACCATGGTGACGTTCGTACTTCACATACCACCTATCAAAACAGTTCAAAGTATTTCGAAGTCTGAGCCATTGCAGACTTTCGAAAACTTTGAAGGGGGTCTTGTTGACACTTAAAAAGACAAGATTCTTATTGGTCCGAACAATGTCTAAACTTGTTGACATTTACAAAAGACAAGTGATAGACGAGCTGAAGATCAGTTTCACCATCTCCGAGGGACAAGGAAGCAACTTGGACTCCACTGATCCAGCAAGCAGACAGTGAACTCGGATTGTTTCTGAACAGACCTCAGTAGGTCTAAGGTACTAGCACTTAGCATCACATGAGCCCAAGAGATAGCCTTGCTTGAGAGGCTAGGATCACCAGACTTTGCCTTGAAGCCATTCAAAGCCTCACCAGGAAGCTAACTCATAGCTTCGCCAGAGGAAGTCAGCTCCGCCCTGAAGCCATACACAACTGCGCAGAAAGGGTATATGGTAGCCTCGCCACAGACGACTTCTAGCTCCGCCGAAGAGTTTCTTTCGGACTTCGCTAGAAACTGCCTCTAGCTCCGTTGTGAGTTCAAGGCGGACAGCGCCACTGTGGTCTGCTATGGTCAACCTTTGACCAATCAAATCTCCGGATGAGATCAGATCTAATCAGATCAAATCCAATTAAGATCAAATCGGAGATCAAATTTGGCAGTTGATTGCCACAATCTCTTGACTCTCTTAAAACGAGTAAGGAGATCAGGGGAAATCCTCCAACAATATGGAAAGGATCAAAACAGATCAAGAAGATCAACCGACCTGCCATTTTTAGCTTCGCAGAAGATGATCTTAACCTGCGCAGCAAGGCTACTTTCCAGATTCAAATAAATTTGATTCAATCTGTTTCCATATCTTCAAGGGACGGTTATACCCTTGCTCTCCCTATAAATAGCGCATCAGGGGTATAAGGAAAAAAGAGGGGAGCTTTTCTCAGACGACGCGCACAGAGGACTCCACAAGCAGAGGCTTCTTCACGACGCACGTGCGCTCTTGAATTAAGAGACTTTTAGAGAATTGCTTCTCTATTCAGGGTGCTGATATCCTAATACCTTCTTCTCAAGGAATCTCCAGAACCAGGCGAGAAGGAATTCTTAATTGAAGGCGGCTTTGAGAAGTAGCAAGAGGGTTCTACAACCTTCTATTCTCTGATTCCCGAAACCAGGCGAGAAGGGAATCTCATCGCTCGCAACGTCAAAGGACAAAGTGGTCGCGTGCTGACCAGACTCCTATCAGCACACTTCTCCAGAATCTCTGAGGAGATCTACTTGTAATCTTTTTAAGAATACTTGTAATT
>JAVJIF010018796.1:0-117747 GCA_038442645.1 Agave tequilana | reverse complement strand
AAATTGTGATCTCTTCAAAGGTGAATATTTACTTAGATTGATCTAGGATGAAAATTTTTACATGTTTACTAAATAAAAAGAAAATATAAAAAAAGATATTCTTCCATCATCTTTAATTAAGAATTTCAACACAAATCTCCCTTAGGATTCGACTTGGTCTTGCTGCTTTACTCGCTTTGGTAGCTTAGATTCAATTGTGAATTTGCATCGATTTGCAATTTAAAAACTGTTTTCAACCGATCAAGTCATTCTAAAATTCTCTTAATTTTTTAAAGCTTTTATAAGAAGATTAGTAGGCAATTCCATTATTCTCTAAAGATTTTACGATATGATAAAGCTTTGAAAAATGTACACCATACTCTTTAAATTGTTCTATTTCTCATAGTACAACACATCAGTCGTTGTGTGCTCATGCATCTCAATAAAATGATGTTGTTGAAAGAAAAATTGTCCTTTACTTTATACTATAAGAACCCATCCTGAAAAAGAAAAATCTCCAAAGCAATGAGAACCCATCTTGGAAAATCCCACTAGATCAAAACTCTTCCTTCAAAATCCATCCACCCAAATTGATCTCATGGTTTGGTTTTGAAAACCCATTGATGTAAAACAACCTGGATCGCAATCACCTTCAAATCACAACCAAAATTTAAATTGCGAACAAGATAAGATTTGGGTTTCCCCCCTTGCACGGGCTTCTCACCCTAAACTCGAGAGCAGCAGAACTCAAGAATTTAACAAATAATTGAGGAAAAGTTTTAATCATTCATTCATTAATTTCAACAAATAGTCTAGGGGGCCTTATATAGGCTTTACAAGAGAGGAGTACTGAGAAATAACCGATGTGGTACTAAACGGCCACAAAGGAACACAAATAAAGCTAAAACACCATCTCAAATAAAGCTGAAATAGAATACTAAATCCTCTAATAAGTAAAGCATGAAAAGAGAAATGGGAACTGCGTGATGTCCTCATCAATTCCCTCGGGGTGGGAGGAACTTGACCCTGTCGAATGAGGACTCTCCTCACGAAGCATCTCAATCGGGCCAAGGTGGTGTCGTGGCAGCAGCATGGGAACATCATGTCGAGACCATGGTGGCGGAGGAGGAGCTGGTCTCCATGACAGATCGGTGGGGAAGATAGCGGCACGATCAAGGAACAGAGAGTAGAGCGAGGTGCATCATCCTGGCTGAAAACGGAGCTGATACCAGGATCCCACGGGCTATCCATCTCGTAAGCAATGTACAATCCTCTTAAGAGTCACTTCGAAATCTTTACGCCAAGCATGCAACTTTCTCGTGGCCTCAGAGTGACTCGTAACCATCACCCTATCATCAACTGTAAATCCTGCAAAATACTATGTGGATATGCAGCAAATTTGTAGGTGTTATTGCAAGTTGCTATCAGCCTAGTGATATCATCAATATGTGCAACGCAGATGCAATGCATTAGGTATTCTAAGCATAACTCCTAACGAAGGGAGAATGAGAGATATGATATGCCTAGAAGGACACACACCTAACGATGGAGGTACAGAGGACCGGACACAAACTCTAAACAACCGAAAGAGAAGTATTAGAAACTCTCTGCTGGACCTTGGCAAGAAATTCAGGTGACTCCCTAAAAGATGAATTGATAGGAATCACCATAAAACTAGGTTCAACACAAGGAGACTCGAATGGCTGATTCGGCACAGTGGGTATATTAGGCTCAACTGTTTCGTCCACGTCATCATTGGCACTATCAGAAGACATGTGAATTTCATCAATAACCTGTGTGACAGGATCAACGGCTATGTCTTCAATTATATTAACAGTTTTAGAAGAAACTTGGTCTTCCTTAACAGTCTTCGAATCGTCAACTTCATCAGTGGGTAAAGTTCTAACAGGTTGACTTTCCGAGGGGCATTGATAATTATAATGTCCATAGCCCTTACACTTAAAACATTTGACATTGGCATTGACCAGCGTCTTGAAAGTCAAGTCCAATCTTAAGGCCACATCAAAGGCATCTTCAACGGTGTCTAGGTCATAGGGGCCAGTAATCATAGCATGTTTTTTTTTAGGCCGTAAACCCCAAATAAACCTAGTTAGAGTCTCAGAAGGGTGCTCTCTCACTTCACTACGATGGGTTAAGTCCTTAAATATGGTAATGTACTCATGAACGGACATATGACCCTGATGGAGGTTGTGTAGGTGGTCTAAGTGAGAGTCCATATAATGTTGATTAGTCATGATGACTCAAGCAAGCAGGCAGATGCAGTGAAGAGCCCTAAAGTCAATTAAACTAAATGTATGCACTAAACAAAAAATTCCCTAAAGTTTAAGCTTTAAATGTAAATAAAAATGCATTCCTAAATGATGAAAAGATGCAACCACTAGATCGAAGCAAATAGCATTTCTACCAACAAATTATAGCGATCCGTATAGTAATTGCAAGTAATCAACGGTTAACGAATTAGGTCAAGTTGTGATATCACCTGAGGTGGAGTCATTCACGCTTGGGAAGGCGACCGTAGCTCAAACCTGAATGAGACTGCTGTAGGCGCGTAGTACTAGTCGTCACGAATCCACTGCCTCGAAAACGGGTCAATTTGGACTTGAAACGAGTCCTGAACGACCTCTGGAAGATATGCTGCGATTCTGGACTGAGTCAGGAAAACTGGATCTGGACTGAGTCAACTCAGTGAGTTAACCCGGTTGCTGATGTCAGCAATGACGTCACTGAAGTGGATTGGGTTGGGTTCAGGTTATAATCACTCAACCCGTCTAAATCCGGACCCGCAACCCGCTAATATCCCTTTAAAGCCTGAACGGGTTTGGACTGGGTCAGATTGGGTTGGTTGATCCGGCCCAACCACTTAAGGGTCTGAACCCCAAACCCGTTTAGAGATTAGGTTGGGTTTTAAAGTCAAACCCAACACCCAATTTCCTTTCTCCGCTCGAGTTCGCGCTAGGGTTCGGAGGGGTCATCACTGCGGCGGCGGCGGCGGAGATCTTCGTTGATCGTCAAGGAGGACGACGGCCGATCGGGCTTCTGGAAACTCTGACGAGCCTAAGGGGAGCGCCGATGACGAGGATCTGGGAACGCCGAGGCTGTTAGGCGCGGCGTCGGAGCTCTTCAGCGACGACGATGGCTTCGTCGAGCGGAGTCACGGCTGAAGACGAGGACTGCAGGGCTGGAGGACGTCGGTGATGATGACGTTTGCGTCTGCTCAGTGAGGTCACGGCGAGGATGAAGATGAGGATCGGGGAGCTCCGGCGAGCCCGTCACCTCCTTCGATCTGCCCTTAGGGCTTGGCCCTATGCAATGGCGGTGCTGCGGTGAGGCGCTGGAGATGATGATGACGAGGAGGGCAAGGCTGGAGGGCGCCCAATCTGGTGGAGTCGCGTCGCAACGACCGTGATGTTGGCGACGAGATCGGACGGAGATCGAGATGAGGACGCCAGAGCGTGACGCTCAGATCTGGTCGTGACGAGAGAGATGCGGATCTTGTCGACAGGGTCGGTCGTTGATGAAGAAGGGTAGCGGCGGCGGGTTGCTGAGGTGGTGGACAGGTGACTTCGTCGGCGATGGAGTGGTGGAAGAGATCTCGCTGCAGTGGAGGTGATGGCAGCGGGAGATCCGGGGCAGCGATGAGGACGGTGGGTGTTGCCGGCGGATTTGAAGAGAAGGAGACGGCGACGCTTGACGGCGGCTGCTGCTGGCGGTGGAAGGTGGCTGTCGACGGCGGCAGAGACGCGGCGGAGTTGAGGAAGAAGATGAACAGTGGGGGATTGTGAATTTTAGGGATTTTCGACGACTGTAATTTTTTTTTTCACTGTAATTTTCTTTTTCTTTTCTTTTTTTTTGCAACAGTGTAATTTTTTTGTGTGTGGAATAGATCTAAATCTGGAGCTGGGATAGATCTAGGGTTTGGGAGCTTGGAAGAAAATTTTGGAAAAGCCAATAATTGAAGGGGATTGAAAACCGGTGCTCTGATACCAAATTGATGTAAAACCACCTGGATCGCAATCACCTTCAAATCACAACCAAAATTTAAATTGCGAACAAGATAAGATTTGGGTTTCCACCCCTTGCACGGGCTTCTCACCCTAAACTCGAGAGCAGCAGAACTCAAGAATTTAACAAATAATTTGAGGAAAAGTTTTAATCATTCATTCATTAATTTCAACAAAATAGTCTAGGGGGACTTATATAGGCTTTACAAGAGAGGAGTACTGAGAAATAACCGATGTGGTACTAAACGGCCACAAAGGAACACAAATAAAGCTAAAAACCATCTCAAATAAAGCTGAAATAGAATACTAAATCCTCTAAATAAGTAAAGCATGAAAAGATAAATGGGAACTGCGTGATGTCCTCATCAATCTTATAACATAAAATCAATGTCAATCTCATGGATTTGAGAGAAGATGATGAAATTTATATGAAAAGAAATAAAGAAAATTTTGGTTTTTCCTTTTGGGGCTTTAGGATTTTTCTAGTATAAGTCTGAACCAGACGTTGTATTTTGATGTTAGTCGTTTACAAATTGATATTTAGGTATTAATCCCCATGTAATATGGAGGCACTTATTATGAATCACTCCAATTAGCAGCAGCCATTTAGATGTCAAGGAAAATTTCTGTTATCCCCAATTGCAATAATATTTTCTTTTAAAAACTTAATACCTCTAACTTCAGTCCATCTCCGTCAATACAACGCTCATCCTTTTTCTTCCTCCATATCTTTCTACCAAACAATTATCCATTTCCTCTTAGACTTCACTTTTTCCTCATCTCTCAATATCATCCATCCCTCTTCTCTTTCCTCCAAGTCAATCAACTTAAACACAAGAGAAAGAGAGGAGATATTTCTCTCATAACCCACAGAAATCCATAAGCCATAAAAGATATCCATCAATATAACCAAATGGAAACCATTTTATGCAAAGGTTTGTGAATCTAAAAATACCTGGATGAGATCAAGGCGTACTGAGCAATCTAAACAATACCCATTAAGGAACAATACTGGGTTCTCACCAAAAAAAGATTTTGCACAAATAATCCCGTCACAATTCAAAATCAAACAAAAGCTTAAACCCAATTTCGAATAGAAGCTGTAAGCAAACATCATAACGGATAAAAAATTTAACTGACTGAGGGAATTGATGTGATGAAATCACTGGCTGATCGTTAGAGGAGGTTTTCAGATGGGAGAAGGGGGTTTCTTTTTAAAAAAAATTAACCCACTTTCTACTTCTTACACTTGAAAATTTGAGAAGCATGGGAAAAGAGATTAACGTGAGGCTCAGCTTGCTCACCCTTCTTCTTGAGGTCGAGTCTCGATCCAGAGGAGGCGGCCGTCTCCGGCGATGGCGAAACCCCCCAGCGATTTGTTGCCGGCGGAGGCGAGGTCGGCGGTGATCGGAGACTTCCAGCTGCCGTACGGTGCCATTACTCTCTCGGAAGCGGAGGGCATCTCGGCTGAGGACGACATGGGTTGAGGCTTCAGTGAACAGTGAAGAATTTAGAGCCGAGAGAGAGAAAGAGAAGCGTTTTGTATTTTTCTGCTCGCAGCAGCACAGAAGCCTAGGAATTTAAAAATAGATCGAATCAGACATAAGTTGGACCAGCATAGCCCGACGATGCGGGCCGCTGGAAAGAAATTCAATTTTCAATTTTGTTTTCCTCATTTTGTTGTGGTGGTGGTGGCCTCCAAAACTCATAAAGGCGCCTCAGGAGTAAGGTACCCATAAATTTGATAAAAGGCATCTTTTAAAAAGTTTAAAAATAATCAAAATACACTCTTCTTCTCCTCTCCCTCTCATGTCGTCAACCACCACTCAACCTCCCCCATCGCAAGCGACCACCTCCTCCCCCGGCCTCCCACCCGCGGTAAACCCCCCCATTCCCCCCCCCCCCCCCCGGCAGGCGAACCCCCCCCGACTCCCCCCCTGTCGATGCCCCCCCCCTCCGACAGGCGAACCCCCTCCCCCTGACTCCCCCAGGCCTCCTCTCTGTCGGTGCCCCCCCCCCCCCCCCGCCCTCCTACCCACCCCTCCCCCATCTGTTCGGCCGGATTGTCGGATTCTTGCCGAACAGCTAAGGGAGAGGGGAGGGGAGGGGAGGGTAGGGAAGGGGGAGATCGGAGGGGAAGGGGGTCACGGGTCGTCGACGAGGTGGGGAGGAGGGGGATGGGGTTCGCCGGTGTGGTGGGTCGAGGGGGAGGAGGGATCGTCGTGGTAGACGACGAAGGAGCAGGAAGAGAGAGAAAGGAAGGAAGGAGGAAGAAGAAGGGCATTTTGGACTTTTCACCTAGGGTAAATTGTCAAAAAAAAAAAAATAATAGCACACTTGTAATTACTTGTGGGGTGCCTTCCTCATTTTTTGGGGTGGCAAAATCCCCCACAACAGGGGGGATTGATTTGGCTGGAAGTAAGAGATGAGAACAACACTATGATTGCTTTTAGCGTCTATGAGGCCTCATTTGGCAACAAAGTTGAGTTTTCCAAACCTCAATTTGGAGAAAGCTTCAATCTCAAAATAGGGTTACTGAAAGAAATTGTACCTTGTTCGGGAGTCAAAATAGAGTTACAAAAATTGGAGTTTGGAAGTCGCTAAACCTTATTAAATTAGGGTTATTGAAACTCCACTTTGAGTAAAATTTTCATTTTAACTTACATGTAATCTCAGTTTCAAAAGACTACAGAAAATGGGGTTTGTATGGTTACAAACCCTAGTTTCATTTTAAATTATATGTAACTTCAATATCAGAAAGTATGTGTTGTCAAGCGAGGCTTGAAGAGGAATATTTGCTTGCCACAACAATATCAAGGAAGAGAACTCACCATTAACCTCATTGAAGAAAGAAGACTTTGTCTGAAAAATCTGTTGATTCCTCTCATACCACACCATCCAAATAATTGTGATAGCAACACAATCTCAATTGTTAACTTCATTTTGAGGAACACTAGAGAATTGCCAATCTTTCTAAAGAAAGGCAGTGGATATGGGCCGATAAGAGGGATAGGCGATTCCTTTTCAGAGTCTAAAGCTACAAAGTAAAAGGACAATGGAAAAAATTGTGAATTGCGATTTTCAGTTGTTGCCCACAAAGCAAGAACAGTATCGTGACATCAATACCCCTTTTGGCAAGATTGTCCCCTTAATAGGCAATCGTGAAATTAGAACCACATATACATCTTGATTTTGAGTGGCGCTTATATAGTTCAAATCTTCCAAAAGCAATTGTTCTCTTCCCGATAATCGGTCAGGCTTCTATAGAGAGAGTTGATGGTGAAAATGCCATTTTATTTAAACTTTCATTTTCTAGCATTCGAAAGGTTGAATAAGTGTTTCGATTGAAGAAGATGGAGGAGGTCATTGCAGTCAATGGAAAGATTTACGGATGGTCACCTTCTAAATTAAAGAACCCAAATCACTTTATCATCAAGAAAATAAGTTTGCTTATCCACCATTGCAGATGGATTGATTATCTACGTTTATTGCATATCTAGTATTACATTACTGTATCTGTCTTGCAATAAATCTTGTAATTTCTTGTCTTAATGTCTTATTTTGCAAGTTTGTCCTAATGAAGGGAGAGAAGATAAAACCAAATAAAAGACATTTAAATTCTGATTTAATCTATTTGGTTCACTGAAGATAAAACCAAATAAATACAGTTAAAACCGGATTTAGAAGAATCAATTTGATTAGCTTGAAGAATCAAGGAGATAGAGGCAAATCCAGAAGTCAAAAGACAACCTTATCAATATACAAAGGAATATCTAAAGGATTGGAATGTATATTCAGAAGTTTCAGAGAGATAAGATACAATCTAACTGAACATCAAGAGATAAAATAAAAGTTTATCTCCAATCTTATTTCCAACCTTATCAGAAGATCTTTTCTGTTGGGTAAGAGATTTTTTACCTATCTTTGTACGCTCTCCCTTATCCAATTTTGACTATAAATACTTGTATTTCTGAAGGCAAAGAGGCACCATTCCAGCAGAGAGAGCTTAGGCTAGTTTTTTTACTTTAGTTTAGCTTAGGATTTTATTTTTCTCTTTATGTAATTTTCAGAGTTATTTATATAACTTGGAGAAGAGAGGAGTTTGAGAGAATGAGAGTGAAACTTGTACTGAGCGTGACAACAATGTAAATAATCTTCTTTTCTTTCATTTTTACTTTATAGAATCTACAGTTACATTTTTTGTTCTTCATTTCTGTTTTTCTTATACTTTCCTCTGAGGTGCTTGTAATCCAAATGAATTTTATAGCCTCGGAACTGCCTTACCCTTGCAAGTGTATGGCTTATGGTGATGGATAGTAATTTCTAAATTAATTTAAACTTGCACCTTTAGTTTATAGTTTAAAATGGGAATGGGAAAGATCCTATACGCCATACTTTGACCGCCTTCAAGCCAAGATAAATCATTGCAACGGATCCAAGGTAAACAAGCTTTAAGGTTGTAAGTAAGTATTTTTTTTTAGTTCTTTCTTTTTTTTTACTTATTAGGTTAAAAACACATCTACAAAATACATCTCTCTTCATTATTCTTTACTTTAACTTAGTTTTTTTTTTCTTTTCAAAACACCAACAATCACCATCTTCTCCACTCTTCCGTTTTCTCCAAATTAACATAGCTTTCTTTCTCTTTTCTATTTAAAAAACATAGAAGAATTTTTAACCATTTTTGGTAACTTAAAAGAAAACTTATTAAAACTTCCATCATAAGTCCCTCCTTGTGGATCACAACTCACATAGCTACTTGTTATCACGGTAGAATTGAGAATCTTGCACTTGTGTTATTCATTTCTAAAATTTTGTATTTTATTTGTGCAAGTTTATCTCAATCAAATTTTGGCATCATTACCAGGAAGGGACGGTAAGTTTTTTTTAAAGTTTACTTAAAGTAAATTTTTCTTCTCTGTTCATGTGTGCAGGAGGAGACGTCAAGGAAATTTTTGTTGTAGTGGGCATATAAGTGGCTCTGGACTCTGTTCAAAAAAGCAGAGCCTAAAAGCCCTCAGCTTTGACGCGCAAACGCGTCGCGTTCCCGCGACAATCTGAGTGAACTACTAACCTATATTTTTTTGCAGGTTGATTGAATTGCAAAGTTTAAATTTTTGCAGCTATTTATTTTCTTGTTTAATTCATTGTACATACTTTTCTAACCTCAAAAGTCAATTATTAATTGTAAATGCTAAAAAATGTTTAGACTTACATTTAGGCACGTGTCTAATTCGTTACATTTCATTTTTGTTGAAAAGTGCTTGAACAAAGGTACGTGTGCATAGCATGTAGTATTAGAAAACACATTTGAGTGATTCATATTATTTAATTGTTGCTTATACTATATGTTTGTACACTGCACTAAATTGATTTAAGGGCTTGTCCTATAAACAAGATAAGGTGGAGAAAGTCATTACTCTTTCTTAGCCCACAAATAATCTCCTCACTAACCCAAGTCTAACTTAAAACTGAGTAGATATTGGCTCTAGGGACATCTCGGACTCAATAAGAGACTAACCTAAGAGAGAAGTTGATTAGAATTTGACTGTTGTCAAATCGGTGTCAAATGTTGGAGATTGAGAGACGAAACCTCGAAGAACAGTAATTTGACATAATTAGGCCCATTGCATAGACAAGGATACCTCTCACCGGTCTTGCCCCTATCTGGTCGATTAACGTGTAGTCAGATTCTGTAACATACCTCCTGTGGATAGTCTAACCAGTTAAAAGTCGTTTAGGTCTGAGGTCTATCCTAACTTAGGCTAGATTTTTCTTTTTTGTTTATTTGCTTGCTTTTGTTTTTATTTTTAACATCTTGGTAATATGAATTATAATTACAATTATTCCAATGCATATAATGATCCATACTTCACCCCGACCTCTTTTGTCTAGATATTTCTAACCCGACAATTCATAACTCTAACCAACCAAGTATGTCAGATTGGTCTTATCCGAATTAACAATACCCTAGTCCCAATATTATGAACAAAACTGGAATAATAATCATCTCCACTCTTCACAGAGTCAGTAGGGATGCAACTCCCCCAAGTCATATTATCAACAACCTTGCCAACATTTAGCTTCATATACTCATTTTCCGAACAACCAATTGAAAAATTAATTGACTGGGAAAAGAGGATAGAAGCCTTAGAAGAGCTCGAGCAGCGAAATCAAAATCTAGAAGACTCGAAATCCTATTAAATTTTCAATTCCAAGATCCTTACTCCATTTTTCAAGTCCCACAACAAGAAAAAGAACCCACTGACTTAGAAAGACTATGGAATCCATGATTCGGTCCCAAAATGATTCATTCAACAGGCTGAAGCACTAATGAGTCAATTGAACAATGCTTATATGGAAGATAAAACTCTCTCTTATCAATATTTGACCCATTCTAATTACCCTAGCCATATTGATAGGAATCAAGAATCATGGTGTCTTGGAGACTTTAACCAAGATTCAATTTCTTCATACCAACTTGAACTTGACCAATCCCAAACTTTTGATAAATTGACAAAATTTTCATTCAATGAAATTGACCTTGACTGTGAATGTGAACCCGATCACTAAATTTGTGATTCCATTGCCATTTTCAAATCTATGTTGATTTTGATATCCTTAACTGATTTGGACCCATTTTCTGAGCCAAACATTGATTCCCGTATCCATAGATCTTATAACTGACCACCTATTTTGGATAGCCGCCTTTCATTGTGCGAAATGAATGTGAACTTCAATTCTTTAATTTGGAACCAACTATTGAACCAAAACCGACTCTCGAATCTAAACTTGATTTTTCGAGTCAGTATTGGTTCCCGAACCTATTTTTTGGCCCAAATCAACTACTCTACTGATCACATTATTTTGTTGGACCTAGGTATTAAACAAAATGACTCCGAGATGATATTCCAAGATTTATCATATAACCGAGATGATTTTAATGTTAGGGTCTTACATGATCCTATTCACTTAGGGGTTGTAACACTATAAATAAAAAAAGGTCGTCAAAGGTGGGTTCCTCGATAATTCACGTAATTTAGATTGGACAAAAATGTGACCCAATCCGACCACCACCAGAACAACCACCTTGAGGTAACATTTTTCGTTCCCTTACTTTTTTTTATGCATATATGCATTCATACATACATTGAGGATTATGCATGAGATAGGTGTGGGGGAAGGTTCTAATATAACATAGGTTTTCTTTTTATGTATAAAAATTTAACATTTTCTTTGCTTTTAAATTTTTTTAAAAAGAGAAACAATTTTTTGACCTATTTTTTTGTAAGAAATTAAGTTAATTTTAGGAATAGGAGAAACATAATTAGGATTTCTTATACTTGGTCAAAATAAAATTATTTAATTGATTTCTAAGATTAGAAAGAAAAATTGAAAAAAGTAATTTATTCTTGATTTTTTTCTTGATGAAATATGCATACTTTATACACTTACATACTTAGGATTCAAAAATAAAGATTCTTATGCCTTATAAAAAAAAAAAAAAGAAAAAAAAGAAAAAGAAAAAGAAAAAGAAAAAGAAAAAGAAAAAGAAATATATATATATATCTCTCTCAAAAATCCTCTGATTAAGCTGGGTATTTATGCCTCATAAAGCATATTTACGCCTAAAAGTGGTCCATATAATTAATAAAATCCTTAAGTTTTGTGGCCTTATTTGCTCGAGTTCTTAAGTCCTTAGGGTGTTTTCTCACCAGTGCTCTAAGATCGTCCGGTTTGTGAGTCACTGAACTAAGGTTTATTACATGAGCATAGTAGAAAGCCTAATAGAACTAAGGGATAGTACAAACAAAAAAAATTGTTAGAATAAGGCATAAGAGTTAAAGTTAAGAACCCCAAGTCAAAATTTCACGGTCACGAAGGTGCAAATGACTGAGGTTAAATAATAGACTAAATGAGAAATACAATTTAACTCCTTACCTTGATTGCTTTTTGAATAGAGACTAAGTTTAGGAATGAATAGTTTGGTGTTTCTATGACTTATAGATTACTTGAATTTTTACAATAATACTTTAAATATTTTCTGGCCTTTTCAAAATGTATTTTCAAAATACTAACATTTTATTTCTCTTTCTTTATGGATTTTATACGTGTAATCCACTAGAAACCCTAACAAGGCAAAACTCGTCCTCTAGGGATAACTAGAGGTTTAACGGCTTGTTGCACATGCCAAATGCAACCGTGATTCCTACGAAAGTGTGTTAGATTAGGTTAGCTCTATTTTTTTATTTTGCTCGAGGAAGAGCAAAAGATAGGTAAGGAGGTGTGATTATACACGTTTATTGTATATTTATCATTACATTCCTACGTCTATCTTGTAATAAATCATGCTAATTTTTTGTCTTAATGTCTTATTTTACATGTTTGTCTTAATGAAGGGAGAGAAGATAAGACCAAATAACAGACAGTTAAATTCTGATTTAATTAGATCTATTGGTTAATTGAAAATAAAGCCAAATAAATACAGTTAAAATCAAATTTAGAAGAATCAATTTGGTTAACTTGAAGAATCAATGAGATAGAGATACATCAAGAAGTCCAAAGACAACCCTATCAATATACAAAGGGATATCTAAAGGATTGAGATGTATATTCAGATGATTCAGAGAGATAAGACACAATCTTACTGAAAATCAAGAGATAAAAAAAAATTATCTCTAATCTTATCTCTAAGCTTATCAGAGGATCTTTTCTGTTGGGCAAGAGATTTTACCCTTCTCTTTGTACGCTCTCCCTTGTCCAATTTTAACTATAAGTACCTGCATTCCTTAAGGCAAAAGGACACCACTCCAGCAGAGAAAGCTTAGGCTAGTTTTTTACTTTAGTTTAGTTTAGGGTTTTATTTTTTGCTTTATGTAATTTTCAGATTTATTTATGTAACTGAGAGGAGAGAAGAGTTTCATGAGAGGATGAGAGTGAAACTTGTACTGAGAGTGACACTGGTGTAAGTAATCTTCGTTTCTTTTATTTACTTTTATTGAATTTAAAGTTATATCTTTGTTCTTCATTTCTGTTTTCTTCTACTTTCCTCTTAGGTGCTTGTAATTTAAATGAATCCTATAGCCTCGAAATGTTTTGTCCGTGCAAGTGCCATTGATGGATAGTCATTTCTAAATTAGTTTAAACTTACACCTTTATTTCGTAGTTTAGAATGAGAATTGGGAAGATCCTATACGCCATGCTTGAATGCCTTCAAGCGAAGGTAAATTATTGCAACGGATCCAAGGTAAGCAAGTTTTAAGGAGGTAAGTAAGTATTTTTTTTAGTTCTTTCTTTCTTTACTTATTAAGTTAGAAACACATCTTCAAAACATCTCTCTTCATTCCTCTTTACTTTAACTTAGTTTTTCTTTTTCTTTTCAAAATACCAACAATCACCATCTTCTTCACTCTTCCATTTTTTCCAAATTAACATAGCTTTCTTTCTCTTTTCTTTTTAAAGAGCATAAAAGAACTTTTAACCATTTTTTATAACTTAAAAAGAAAACTTACTAAAAGCTTTCATTGCAAGTCCCTTCTTGTGGATCATGACCCGCATAGCCACTTGCAATCGTGGTAAAATTGAGAACCTTGCATTTCTATTATTCATTTTTAAAATTCTATATTTTCTATGTGCAAGTGTACCTCAATCATGGATCCAAGACTAGTATAAATAAGTTCAAGAATTTCATAACTAGGACGTCATCACTCACAATTAATCGAGCCAAAATCCAGTGAAGCCATCATTACCCACTTCAATTGTAATACCGGAAGCAATGGCCGGTATAGCCTTGAGAACTCCTCTTCAAAAAGGTTTGCCATGGCCATGGATGGAAGGTTGCAAATCATGCACCCTCCTTTTATAATACTTGTGGAGAATAAGAGTCACCCCAGGGGAATATGCATCATGGAATAGTTTCCACGACCACTTAGAGAGAAGAGTAAGATTGAAGACTCTAAGGTTACAAATTCCTAATCCACCTTGGTTTTCATGATAACGTAAAAGTCGCCAATTCACAAAACAAAGCCCCTCATGTATATCCTTAGTGCCTTTCCAAAAGAAGGCACGCTGAATGTTATAAATTGCATGAGTAACACTTTATGGAATGTAATAAAAAGACATAAACTAGAGGGCAATGTGGGCAAGATAGAGTTGACAAGAACGGGCCTTCCACCTCTAGAGAGATTATTGCCTTTCCAAGCGGCAAGTCATTTCTCCACCCAATCAAGGAGGGGTTGCCAATCTCCCTTAGTTAATGTGGTCATTTTATCAGGAGACCAAGATAGATGAATGAAAAAGAGCCTAAATGACAGTTAAGACTCTTTCACCAACCCTTCACTCTGGCTAAGATTGTAAACGAATGATCTATGAAAGTTAATCTTTAACCTGGTCATCATCTCAAAGGCATAAAGAAGAAGCTTTAGAGGGATAAGAGATCTACAATTTCCTGACACAAGAATAAGGATGTCATCGGCATAATGAAGGCTAATAAGTCCATTCGGCCAAAGGAAGTGGCTAATTCTTTGTATGGTACCGTTGTTACCGGCAAATTATGGATTTTGGTAAGTGTGTATGCAACGAGGATGAAGAGGCAGGGAGAAAGAGGGCCTTGTTGCCGAAGGTCTTTAGGGCATTGAATGTAATTAACCGGCTTTCTATTGATAATAACAGATCACTATTGATAATAATAGATGAGATCCTGGACAGAACAAAAGCCAGCCAATCCATCTTTCTCTGAATCCTCTAACAGAAAGCAACTCTAAAAGGAAATCCCAACTAACGAAATCAAAAACTTCTCAATATTGAACTTAAGGAACACCCCCTTCATGTTGGAATTATGTAAAGCCACAAGAATTTTATAAGCATAAGCCACACTATCAAGAATGAATTTATTCTTGGTGAAAAGCTGATTGGACTTGACTCACAAGGAGTGGAATATGAGGGCGAAGGGGATTTGCCAGCACTTTTGTGATGATTTTAAATATGACATTGAGTAAACTAATTACGCAGAATTTATTGACTATACAAGCACCTTCTTTTTTGAGAATGAGAGAGACCAAGGCATAGTTGAAACATCAGAGGTCCAACAAGCCATTGTAAAATTGATAGAAAAGAGAGATGATATCTGACTTCATAAAGTCCCAAAAGTTTTAAAAAAAGATAATAGGGAAGTCATCTGGCCCTAGGGCTTTCTCAGCACCAAGTCCAAAATCCATGGCTTTGATTACCTCTTAATTGAAAGGGTGTTCAATCTCCCATGAAAGGCACTTACCATTCGGATAAAGTATCTCCTAATTAGCAAGCATGAGGTGATGATGAGGTGCTCGGACCATAGAATTAAAGTAGTTGTAAAGGCATTAGAAATATCAAATTTGTGTGGTTAGTGTTTGATCTTGGTAATTTAAAGTGGGGACTAGCTTGTGGAGGCACCCTGTATTGGCAACACAGTGGAAGAATTTGGAGTAGTTATCTCCATGCTTAATCCAAAGAGAGCAAGCCATTTGCCTCTCAAGAGTCTTCCTATTTCAAGGGTTCAGGAATATAGAAGTACAAGAGTATAGGAGTGGTAATTTGTTCAAGTTCGAGTAAGATCTTTTCCTTCTTTCTTTTTTTGTTAGATATTATTTATATAAGACTACTAGATCATGCAATATGCCTAATATAAAACAAAACAATACATGTGAATAGGAAAAAACTTTTCATAATTGATTTTGAAATAATTAATTTAGGCCCTAAAGATAACACCATCTACTGGAACAAAATATTTTCTCCATACAATGCTAAGATTTGAACCCCAACCACTTAAAGGCTACCGAAGCAAACTTTAAGCAAACCCTCCTTACTAAAAACCCGAAATATGGAGTAGCCTCTAGCAAGAGCGATTTGTTAGGGTTAAGTGAACACTAACTCAAGGGAAAACTTGATTTTCCTGTAATGTGTATCTTAGTTTATGTTTTTAGTCTCGCATTGGATATGAGATGAGAAAGAGAGTGTTCTCAAAGTTATAAATAGAACCCCCTCCTTCAAAAAAAGATACAAGTAAATTTTCTTTTCTTCCTCTTGAGATCTACTCTTGCACTAACAGTGCAGCTGAAAAAGGTCTTTCTTTTAATTAAAAAATTCTCTTTGCCTTTATTTTTGGGCAAGCGTTCCGAGTTTGACCAAAGACTCGAGTTTGTGCATGATTCAGGATTCTAGTGTTTTTGGGAGCTTTTAGCGCTAGCTGACGTCGATCGATTCAACACTCGAGCAATAGGGCGGGCCACAGTTTTCTTGACTTATTACAACTGCCCCTACAAGCCAGCTTTCTTCCCCTATTTATTTATCTATTTGCATTATATTATTGTAATAGAGTTGTTGCAAGTAAATTTTTTGCAATATTAGCTGTATTGTTCAGTGTAATTTTTAGTAGACTTAGTTGCAGAAATTTTGTCTTCAAAATAGTTCTGTCTTAAAATAATTTTAGATCAGAAAGTTGGAGAGTGAGTTATTTCTTAAAATCCAGTTTAATTGGTGTCTAGGAAGGTATTCTAAAATGTGGCTACATTATTAAGGACCATTGCAAAACAGAAAAACCTCCCATCTGATTTTTACTGACCTGACCAATTGGATTAGTTAATTTCTGAGTTTGATAAACTTAACAATTTTTAGGAAATAAAGTAGAAACCCCAACAACTAGAACACTAAAGTTATTTCAAAACTGTATTTCCTAAATTAGACATTTCACGCAATCTACTTTTCCGCAATAAATTAATGTTGCCTTACATAATCCATTTTTTAAAATTAATAGTTTATGCAAAACACATTTCGTTAATAATTTTAAAAGTTTATTACAAATTGTCATCGTGAGGATTAGCCAATGAGCATGTTGTTGCCAATGGATAGCATTATTGCTAAAGCCATGTGCGAATTTGCCCTCATCCAATGCCATTTGGGTTGGAGCCTTGGATGTAATGGCGTTGGTGCTGATGGAGGAGGAAGAAGAAGGATAGGGAGAGGAGAATGATGCATGGTAGGGGAGGAAGAGGCGGGTAGAAGGGGTAATGAAGGAGAAAGTAGAAGGGAGTGGTGTAAGCAAATGGGGGTGGTGATAATAGCGAAAGAAGCGTGGAAAAAGAGTGGTGAAGGAAGGTCAAGGAGGCATTGCTGACACGGGAAGATGAGAGTAATGGAGAAAGCGGTGATTAAAATTTTAGAAAAAAATATGAAGGAACTCTTCCAATTTGAGGCTTGTTCTTTCCTAAAGAAATTAAAAAAATGAAAGTAGATGAATTCTTAACAAGGGTGATATTATCAATTAGCGACATTTTTAGTACCGGAATTAATGGTTTAGGTAAGTAAGTCGGAAAAAAATAAATAAATAAAACTTTGCGTATTTTTGTTTCCGTAACTAAGCTTTTTCCTTCTATAAAACTTAAACACTTAATATTAGGTTTTAGATTCACTTTACTTTTTCAACATAAAATAGATACTTAGAAATAAGACTTTTTAGATTTCGTTCCACAATAGAAAAGACTTATTTTCCTTAAAAAAAACCCATCGTACTGCATCCAAATGACAAATGCAACCTCAAATATGGCAAGCAAAAGAGAGAATGGGAGAAGGAAACTTCCCCAAGAGAACAAATAAAAGCAAAAGATGAAAGAAGAGAGCAACGAAGGAAATCCAATAACTAATGAAACATGAGTTGTTGGACCCTATCACAAGTAAGCAAATTATTTATACATTCTCCCAAGAACAATACTAGCATATAGGAATAAGCTTACTCGATATTCTTCGAATTGATGGAATGTGCTTACATAAGGAATTGATAAGGATTAGTCGCTGCTTATACTCTAAATAATTTAAAAGAGATCCATTGTACATGAATTTAGTAGTTAAAGAATCAATAAATGAAAAAAAATAAATACTAAACTGTTGACAGTATTAATACAGCAGGCAGTTCAATTTGCAGCACCAGATGATGGTACTCCGCCTTGAAATGCTGCAATCATGGAATCATCTTCTAGTTCAGCACCGTGTCCAATCTGCATAGATCTGTTGCCAATCTCTTAACTAAGCTGGTGAAATAAAGAGTTTGAAATGAGTTCAGCTCCATGTGACCTGAAAATAAGCAACAAAAAGAAAGAAAAAAAGGAATAATAAGGATACTGGATATAATTAGAAAAAAAACATTTAAATTATAGAGTATCATATCAGAAAATATGGGAAACATCTGCAGGGGGAGCTGAGAGTACTAAAGGCTTCATAGAGCATGCAACTAAAGTAAATTCAGCTTTCTGTCTCTCATCAAACCCTGAAATGCATGCTGTAAATTTCCTTACAATGAAGAAACAATTTCCAACTTATTCTTGCCAATCCAAAGAAGTGCCTATACTTAATAACCAGTATTTAATAAGTAATATAGTAAAAAATTAAGAAAGCAGGATAAAGGGAGGGAGAGAGAACATTCGTGCTATAGCACTCTATGGTATAAAAGTAAAAAAATCATGATCCACATTATACATTACTGAGGATAATATACATGAGGAATTTAGTAGTCATAATTTCATCCCTACCCATGCCCAGATCTGCCATAGAAAGTGTGAATAACACTTGCATTTATTATTCGTTCTCAGAAAGAAGAGATCCACGACAATTTAATGTTAAGCAGAATATGCTGAACAATGGGAGGCAAACATAATAAAGGTGAAAGATCCCAACTTCTCGATGCCAGTCTTCTCTCATCACACTTCCGCTTATTTTCATTAAAGGTATATAAAATGAATGAATGAATGAATGAAATATACTATTTAGTTAAGTTGCTAAAGACAGGGAATGTTTATTCCTCCCATGCTTGATAAGAATCTCTTCATACATTTCAAGTTTCTGTAGGAAGAGCTACAAATTTCAGCTATAAAATCTTATGCATTAATGACATGTAATCAACACATTGCCCTATATCACCTGATGGCCATTTCCTATGAAATCTCACTCCCATATTTTGAAAGGATTAATTTCCCATTCAGCACACATTCTTAATGAAGATTACTTAGGTTATCACAGTGATTAACTTCTCTTATTCCACCACTAACTTTACCTCTAACTTTAAGAACCAATTCAAATTCCAACACTCAGCTGAAGCAAAACTGATTCAAGTAGAAAGAGGTAATTAAGTCCATTATTGTACATGGCATTGTGTTCAATTTAAGCATCTGCCCATAATCACATGTCAAGGAAGCACACTTTACAAACCGAACTAGAATGATTACCCCCGCAATGAGGACAGAATGGGGATATGATGCAACAGATTATGATTGCTTTTCACCAACTGGCTGTGACCTTGAAATCTTACAGGCTTTGTCTCATTTTTGCAATCCTAACACCTATTACAAGTTTACATACGGATGAGGTGGAAATTTCTGCAAGTCCAATGTTTAGATTGTACTTGTATATGGGTTTGTACTTTGTACCTGAGACAACCAGATGAGACACGGCCAAACTTGGAATGTTGCCAGGTTTGGAAATCTCTCTTAGAAGTCGGGTATGGACATTTAGGGCCTGTTTGGTTCGTTGCAAAACGTCGCAAGTCGTAAGTTGTAAAATGAGAATGGAAAAAGTGAACTGTAGCGGTGAAAATATATTGTGTTTTACGGTGTTTGGTTGATAAAGTGATGTGTAAATGGAAAAGTATATTGTGTTTTACGGTGTTTGGTTGGTAAAGTGAAAGTGTAAATGGTAAAGTATTTTGTGTTTTACGGTGTTTGGTTGGTAATGTAAAAGTGAAAGTGGAAAAAGTTGACCACAAAATTAACTGTAGCAGTGATTTAAATATTATAAATACTATTAAATTAAATCTAATATTGCAAATTAAATTGTATTAATAAATTTGAGATAAAAAATTAATAATCTTAATATTTTATTTATAATAATAATATTAATAAAATATTAGTATAAATAGTAAAATATTACTAAAATATTAATTAAATAAATGATATAAAATTTTAAGAAAATCTAAAGAACATTAATAAAATTTTTAAGAATACTAATAAAATATAAATATTAAAAAATGTTAAAAGAAATAAAATATAGTAAAAATATAGTAATAATATTAAAAATACTTGAAAATTATTATAGTAAAAATTTTATTATAATATTATTGTAATATTATACAAAATATAAAATTAACAAAGTAAAATATAATTATAATTTAATAATAAATTATCATTATAGTATTATTATACTGAATTATTATTACAATATTAACATAATAAAATATTAATATAATAATAAAAATATTATGATATTAATAAAGTATTTTTTATATTAAAAATTAAATAACTAAATATATAGTAATTTTATATTAAAGTATAATATTGTTATATTAATAAAATATTTACTCTAAATAAAATAATAAAAAATGGAATAAGTATTAATAAAATAATAAAATATTAAATAAAATAGTAAATTAAAATAGTAAATTAAAATAGTAAAATATTAAATATTAAAACAATATTAAAAACAATAAAAAATTAAAGATTAAAAATATAAAATAATTAAATACTTAAATAAGAAATTGAACACTATTAAAATATTAAATTTAAAAATATTAAATTATATATTGATTATCAAGTAACTGTTTTGAATTGGTGTACTACAAGTGAGAGTTACATGACCACAAAATTAACTGTAGCAACTGCAAGTGAGAAAATATGAGTGTAAAAGTGAGAATTAAATGACCACAAATTTAACTGTAGCAACTGTAAGTTGAAAAAGTTTTTGCATTTTGCAAATGGAAACAAACAAGTGAAAAGTGTAAAGTTGCAAAACTTTTTACATTTTGCAAAGTTTTGCAACCAACCAAACAGCCCCTTAATCAAATACTGGCTTAGATTTAGGCTGTGCATGATAGTTCTAAAACTAGCACCTGCTTTTTAACCTGTATGCGTGTGCGCGCACATGCATGCATGTGTAGGATAAATGGCATCCCATGTGCACACAAATAAATGTATAGAGAAAAACTTGGTTACTTCTTTGTATCTTTCTTCAAATGAAGATTCACTACATTAAAGTTGATCTAAAGTGACTAGAAAAAAAAACTTAAGTGTTTTAAATTTTTTGTGGACACGATCAAACTACGCACAAAAATCATTCAATGTTAGACCATTCAGAGCCAAATCCTTCCATTCAAATTCAATGGTAGACCATTCAAGTGGCAGATCTACTCTATTAAAGTTCACTAAGTGATTAAAAATCAAACATCAAGACTTAAATTTTTTTCCAACCAATATCAACTAGGAACAAATGGCAACAAAATAGAGCATGTTCCTTTGTTCTATGACTTTAGGCATATAATTTCTCAATCCAAACATTTCACTATGATCAAAATACTTAAAAATCCAAAACACTTTTTTTAAGAGATCAATATTCTAAATCATTAAACTAACTGACTATTTAAGTCATCTATTTTATACCTCTTGATGCATAAGCAAAATAAATAAATAAATAAATACTTGAATTTTCATTTTTAGGCTGTACAAAATATGTAGATTGTTGAGAAAGACTCTGTATTAGTTATGTATTGGTTTAGTCCCACATCGTCTGTGAGACTATATGTACCATATACTAATTATAAATAAATCAGAGTATGAGTCCTAGCACTCAACTCTTTCTCTCACAATCTTTGGTGCACAATTAACATGGAATCAGAGCTACTAAAAATCTCCAATAAACCATAAAATCCTAATCCCAATTCAAAAAAAAGAAAAAAGAAAAAAAAATTGCTCATCTTCTCTAGCCCCCCAATATCCCAAACCCTAATCCTACTTCTCCACCCAACGCTGACGCTGTCTTCATCACCCGTCGTCGTCATCTTCGTTACCATCATCGTCTTCATCGTTCGTCCGTCGTCTTCATCGTCCGTCCCGTCGTCTTCAGCGTCATTTTCGTCATCCGTCATCGTCACTGCATCATACCGCCCTAATCTTGCTGTCAATGCATTGACCTCACCGTGACTACATTGTCGGCGGCGGCGAGTTCATGTTGTCTTCGTCAGTTGCTTCCTGTCTTCATCGTCCGTCGTCCCGTCGTCTTCAGCGTCATTTTTGTCATCCGTCGTCGTCACTGCATCGACCTCACCGCCCTGATCTCGCTGTCACTGCATTGACCTCACCGTGACTACATTGTCGGCGGCGACGAGTTCATGTTGTCTTCGCTAGTCGCTTCCCGCCTCGCCTTCGTCGTTCCCGTTTCGTCCAGTCCTTGAGATCTTCATATCTTCATCGTCATCGTCGTCGTCGTCTCATCGTCATCACAAAGATCTTCATTGTCGCCTCATCGCATGATCTCGAGACTGACCGAGCCGACTTGATGTTAACCCGATCCGCCTGAGCCGACTGTGCAGACCCGTTAAGCACGGTACAGACCCTTTAACAGTTCAGGGTTTGTTTTAGGCCATATCTCAACTATTCGGAGCCCGATTCGCACGATATTCGAGGCTTTGAAACTGTGAAAGAGAGAGCTACGTATCTACAGGGTTCACAAGGGTCTATTCCGGCCATGTCTCGTGTTTATGTTGCCAATTTGGATGCCCGCATATCTGAGCAGAAGCTTAAGGATGAGTTTTAAACATATGGAGTTATAGGACGTATTTGGGTTGCAAGAAAGCCATTAAATTATGCCTTTATCGACTTTGATGACCGCATGGATGCACAAAATGCAATTCGTGACTTGAATAGTAAATATAACTTGAGGGTTGAGCTTTCTCATAACTCTAAAGATGGTGGTGACCATAGTGGTCGTGATCGTGGTGGAGGCGGTTCTTACTTAAAGTGTTATGAGTGTGGTGAGCCTGGTTATATTGCTCGTGAATACTGGCTGCGAATTGGTTCTGGAGGACTTGGCACTGGCATCAGTGAACGCAGAAGTCCAAGCGAGCATCCATATCTCTCTACCGCTCTGTCTCAAATAGGCACTCCTATATCTTGTCTTACATAGTCTAAGTTACATATTTGGATTATACATCCAAGGGCGATTGATCACATGACTGAGAACCGAGGTATTATGTCCTCTTATACTTGTGTCTCTAATTCTATAATATTAGCAGATGGCTTCCGTACGCCCATTCAGGGTATTGGCACTGCCGCTACCACCTTTACTCTTTTTATCACCTGTTTTCTATTAGGCCACCTTTGTTATATGGCACAGAATGTTGAGCTATAAAGAGATATCATGCCCAGAAGATTAGTGTAGCAGAGATGCACATGCTTCATTGGATGTGTGGTAACACGAGGAGAGATAAGGTGACAAATGAGGATATTCGTTCTAAGATAGACAGAGCCCCTATAGAAGAGAAGATGAGAGAAAACTGCCTATGATAGTTTGGTCATGTGCAACGTAGACCTACAGATCGCCAGTCCGACGAGTAGAGCGTATCAAATTAGGGCAAGTTAAAAGAGCGTAGGGGAGATCGAAGAAAACATGGATGAAGGTAATACGACCAGATATAATGGCTAAAGGTCTTAGTGAAGGCATATTGCTCGATAGGAATGAGTGGAGAAAGCTGATCCATGTGCTCGATCTGGTGTAATTCTCTTTTGGTTCATGTAGCCTACCCCAAATACTTGGGACACTTAGTTGTTGTTTACTATTTACCTCGTTTTCCTTTCAACTTATTATCAGTAAGTAAGATTACTAAGATTTTAAATTATACAGTGACATTTTTTCTGACACATTGTGCATTCCAAGAACTTGGGATGGGGAAGACGATGGGCAAAAGACGTGAGCAGAATGGATTGTATGAGTTAGAGTTGACATCCGATCAGATGACACGCGTGAGCACTTCATTAGCATTGGACTACTATTGTCAGTTAGGTCAACCTTCTCTATCTACACTAAAACTTTTGTTTCTGCTTTAGGTCAGGTCTCATTTTTAGAGTGTGTCTTGACAGTTAGGAAAGTACCATCGAGTGTCTTACCTAGTCAGGTAAATAAAAAGGCTGATACACCATTTGATTTAGTTTATTGCGATGTATAGAGTCCATGTCCACTACCTTCAAAATTGACATTTAGATATTTTGTTAGCTTTGTGGATGATTATTCTCGAGTCACATAGATAAATCTGCTAAAATCTTATTTTGAGGTATTTGCCACATTTAAAGCTTTTTATTAAAAAAAGAATCAGTTTAATTCTAACATTAAAATTTTGAAATTGATACGCTAAAGAAAATATGGACGACAACTTTAGAACATTTTTTAACAAAATGGTATTTGCATCAATTTTCTAGCGTTTACACTCCTCAGCAGAATAGGATAGCTGAACGTAAGAATAGACACCTGGACATTGCTAGGACTCTCCTGTTTCATATACAGATACTAAAAGAATTTTGGGGTGAGGTCATTTTGACTGCTTGTTACCATAAATTGAATGACATTCTCTATATTGCAACATAAAATCTCGTATTCTATCATGTACCCCAATGTTGATTTGTTTCCTTTGCCTCCAAAGATTTTTGAGTCTTCTGTTTTATCCATAATCATAGTCCTCATAAGACAACTTGATTATAGGCAGTTCAGAGAGATTTTTCTTTGCTACTCTAGAACTCAGAAAGATTACAAATACCTTTGTCCATCTATAAGCTGATATATCTTGTCCGCAGATGTAATCTTCTTCAAATCTAAAGGGTTTCCACATCTTCTTCTGTGTCGGAGGATGACTATGATTACCTATTATATCGGGAGATATTACTCAATAGTGGTGAGTCCATATCTGAAAATGTGTCTGCTAAAGATACACTTCGATTTCAAGATCCGCTTCAGATCTATACAAGACGAACAACTCTTGCTCCTGTGCCACCGCCACCATAAGTACCAAGCTCTGCGTAAGCATCGAGTGAGACTGTCACCACTCAATTACTTGATAATTCTACTAGTGATGATCTTCCCATTGCACTTCAAAAAGACAAATGTACTTATACTCAGTATTCTCTTTCTAATTTGTTTCTTTTTCTCATTTATCATGTCCCTTTCATTTATTTATTTTTCTTTGGACTCGTGCTCGGTTCTCAAGTATGTGTCAGAAGCACTGTCTATTCCACGTTGGACTCAGACGTTGCAGGAGGAGATGACAGACTTAGAGCAGAATGAGACTTGAGAGTTAGTTACACTCCACCGAGGAAGAAAGCCGTTAGGTGCAAATAGGTTTATAATATCAAGTTAAACCCAGATGGATTTTTGGCTTGCTTAAAGGCAAGATTGGTTGCCAAAGGTTATTCACATGTGTATAGACTGGATTATGTGGGATACCACTTCTCCAGTCCTGAAGATAACATTTGTGCAGATCATGGTGTCATTAGCAGTGAGTTACTATTTGCCACTTCATCAGTTGGACATAAAAAAATGTCTTTCTCAATGATATTCTTGATGAGGAGGTTTACATGGAGCAACCGCCATGTGTTATTACTCAGAGAGAGTGTGCGAAGGTTTGCAGGTTGATTTCAGTTTGAAACAGTCTCCAAAAGTCTGGTTTTGGCACTTCGCATTAGTAATTCAAGAGTTTAATCTCTGTCGTGCAGAGATAAATACTCTGTGTCTTAGCGGATACAACATGGACAGAGGATCCTGCTAGTTGTGTATGTGAATGATATTGTGATCACAAGAGATGACACAGAGAGAATGATAGTCTAAAGAAGTACTTATAGAAATATTTCAGACCAAGGATCTTGAATTCCTTAAGTACTTCTTAGATATTAAGGTGGCCAGATCCAAGAAGGGCATTATTCTGTCACAAAAAAGTATGTACTTAACTTGCTTTCGGAAGCTGGGATGAAGTTGCTACTAGATCAAGTGGGCTTCTTGAGGATGCTGACATGTATAAGAGATTGTGTGGGAACTGAACTACTTGACAGTGACTAGACCGGACATCACATTTGCGGTCAGCGTAATGAGTCAATTTTTGTCAGCACCGAGGACTATCAACTTGAAGGCGATAATAAAAATTTTAATGTATCTGAAGAAAGCTCTAGGGAGAAAGCTTCTTTATTCAAATCATGGACACTCGAGTTGTAGGCTTTTACGATGCAAATTGAGCAGAGTGTCCTTTTGACAGAAAATCTACCATAGGATATTGTGTCTTTCTTAGAGAAAATCTTATGTCATGAAAAAATAAAAAACAGAGTGTGATCTCTCGGAGCAGCGCATAGTCGGAGTACAGGGTGTGACAAATGTGACATTAGAGCTTATATGAATCAGAGATTTATTGACAGAGATTGGTTTCCCCCAGAATGTCCTCTGAGACTATACAATGACAAGCAGCAATACACATTGCTGAAAATGTCGAGTTCCATGAGAGAACCAAAAACATTAAGGATAATTGTTATATAGTTCGTAAGAAGCTTGAGGCAAATATCATTATGGCGGAACATGTAGAATCAGAACACCAGTTAACAGATCTTCACACTAAACCACTTGGTAGAACAAGAGTATATTTTATTTGTAACAAGCGGAGTGTTGAGAGAGTGACCATGTATTGGCTATATATTGATTTAGGGCCTGTTGTTTCGCCGCAAAACGTCGCAAGTCGTAAGTCATAAAATGAGAATGAAAAATGTGAACTGTAGCAAGGAAATATATTATGTTTTACGATGTTTGGTTGATAAAGTGAAAGCGTAAATGAGAAAGTATATTATGTTACGATGTTTGGTTGGTAAAGTGAAGGTGTAAATGGAAAAGTATATTGTACTTTACGGTGTTTGGTTGGTAATGTAAAAGTGTAAGTGAAAAAATTGATCACAAAATTAACTGTAGCAGTGATTTAAAATATTATAAATACTATTAAAAAATCTACTATTGTAAATTAAATTGTATTAATAAATTAAGATAAAATATTAATAATTTAATATTTTATTTATAACAATAATATTAATAAAATATTAATATAATTAGTAAAAAATTACTAACATATTAACTAAATAAATAATATAAAATTGTATGGAAATCTAAAGAACATTAATAAAATTATAAGAATACTAATAAAAACATAAATAAAAATCTTAAGAAAAATATTAAAATATAGTTATAATATTATAATATTAAAAAATAATTGAAAATTATTATAATATTAAATTTTATTATAATATTATTGTAATATTATAAATTTAAAATTAACAAAGTAAGCTATAATTATAATTTATAATAAATTATTATTATAATGAATTATTATTATCATATTAACATAGTAAAATATTAATATAATAATAAAATATATTATAATATTAATAATGTAATTATTTATATTAAAAATGAATAATTAAATATATAGTAATTTTATGTTAAAGTATAAAATTGTTATATTAATAAAATATTAACTTTAAATAAAATAATAAAAAAATGGTATAAGTATTAATAAAATAATAAAGTATTAAATAACAGTAATAAATTAAAAAATTAAATTAAAATAGTAAAATATAAAATATTAAAACAATATTAAATAATAAAAAAACTAAAGATTAAAAATATAAAATAATTAAATAATTAAACAAGAAATTAAAACTATTAAAAATATTAAATATTTAATAATATTAAATTATAAATTGATTATCAAGTAACTGCTTTGAATTGCAAGTGTATTACAAGTGGGATTTACCTGACCACAAAATTAACTGTAGCAACTGCAAGTCGAAAATGTGAGTGTAAAAGTAAAATTTACATCACCACAAATTTAACTGTAGCAACTGCATGTGAGAAAATGAGAGTTGCATTTTGCAACTTGTTTTTCAGCAAAACAAACAGCGAAAAATAGAAAGAAGTTTTACGACTTACAATTTGCGGGGTTTTGCGGCGAAACAAACAGGCCCGTAGTCTCACATCGACTATGAGATTATATGTACCATGTCCTGCTTATTATAAATAAATTTGAGTACGAGTCCTAGCATTCAACTCTTTTCTCTCCTAATCTCTGGTGCACAATTAACATAGATCAACTTAAAAAGAGTGGATCTTCAACTTTTTTTTTCAATGTTTATGCATGAAATGGATTTTCTTCCAAGTCCTTCTCACAAAGGAATCGAGTCTCCCTCTCCCTTATAAATGTTTATATTTATATATGAGAAACATGGGCATAAGCTGTTATAGTAGGAAAATCTCTTACCATGGCAGCTAAAAAAGTCAAAGCTCTACCCTATTTTCTTCTATTAGGAACCACCGTGTTGATATTCAGCCTATAATGATCGTCCACCAAACTAAATGCATATCAAGAAGTTTGGCTTCCATCAAGAAGATGCAAAACTAACAGTTTTTAAAGAACAGAACATTTTCCACCCTTAGATGTAAAGTCAAACCTGATGATATGCACATGATTCTCGTTATACGATCATCATATGGCTTGGAGATTACCATGGTGTTGGCTCGATAAAAGAGAACAGGGGAATTTTTGTGTTATTTAGACATATTCCTCAGCATCTATGTACAGGTTTCTGGATATATATGTACATATGTACATGTGCTTGTTTACATGCATATCTAGAGTTTGACAAGCCATTTTTTAAGGCGGATCTGGAATCAAATCCTACCTATTGAATTAGATGATACTGCATCAAATTTGAACACTCACTTTGTTGAAATTGATCTAAATTATTTGAAGTGTTTTTTTACCCCTCCATCAAGTGGCCCCAAAAACGATGGTAAAAAGTAGCTAGTTGTTTAATTTTATAATCTAGAAAGTTTCAAAGCCAACAAAAATTGGTCTTCAAGATTTTTAAAATATTTAGATCATGATCCAAAGGTTGGATTCTCAAACTCTATTTCTCAAATCATAGATCAACAAAACTCTTTACTCTTAGTTGTTCATTTTTAGGCCGCTGGATGCACACATAAAAAAACATAAAAAGCATGTGATCTTTTGCTCATATGCATTTTATATGGTTTACATCATGTTGAATGGATTGAATCTTCTACTTAGTTGCAAAATGTATATTTTTCAAGTGATGGGATCTAAACTCAAATCTTATCGATACGATCCTTGTCAAAACCCTGTATATATAATATAGAGAGAGTAGAGAAGAAGCAGAGACTCTAATTCTTATAGTACAATAATTATGATAACCAATTAAAGTGCATAATATGAAAAGAATTGGACGATTCACTCCGTTTATCTTGATGTACATGTTCTAAGAGACTTATAAATAAAAAATCATACATTTTGAAGGCCAATTGCTCATGCATCTATTCGTTGTAAAATAAATTATTTCCAGTTAAAATCACCACTTAAAAGATGGTATATTACCTTCAAAATGAATGATTGTCTGTGTATAAAATTTTCAAATATTTAGATTAAGATTAACTGAATGTATTACTTAATTTCATTACAAAACCTGTGTTTTGTTGGTAGGTATAACTAAGTTTTCCATAAGAGTGTTATAGTCACATATCACACACACACACACACAAACATACATGCCCTTGACTAATTACCCAAGCTAACCCCAAAAATTGAACCTAAAACCTCCCCATCCTGGCCAGGAGTGTTACAGGAAGGCCAACCAGAAAACTTTTGTTCAACTTTTCCAAAACGACCACCATGTTTTCGTTTACCAAGTTTGACAAGAAACCATAAATAAGCTCTACCAAGGATTGCCAAACATTTGAGACTAACTTTCCATTTTTCATTACAAAAAAGGGAACAATCTGAGAGTTAGCAGCACACACCACGCATAGACGTAGTAGGATTTGGAACCGGCTACTTTGGGAAGTTTAGAAAGATTTGGAGCTTCAATGTTAGGACATTCAAATAGAAGATCTACTTTGTTAATGTTAATATACATCATTTAAAGTGCGTAAAATCTAAAATCTAAAAGCTATATATATATATATATATATATATATATATATATATATATATATATATATATATAGAGAGAGAGAGAGAGAGAGAGAGAGAGAGAGATTGTATCCTTTCAAAAGGATTTGATCCCGGATCCTTCCCACTCAAATTCAACCCTCCAACATTCGAATACAAGATCCACTCCGTTGAAGTTGATCTATACTATTTCAAGTATCTATAAACCAAAAATCAAGTGTTTTAAATACTTTTTGCCCACCCATCAAGCGACGCAAAATGGACGGCCGAAAGTAGTGAGTTGGTTAGATCTATGTCTTTAGACATACAAATTCTCGATCCGGCCATTTCATTATGATCTAAACATTTAAAAACCCCTATAAACTAATTTTTGTTAGATTTCAAATGTTCTACACCGTTAAACTAACCAACTCACTATTTAGGCCGTCCGTTTTTCCCCTACTTGATGGATGGGCAAAAAGTATTTAAAACACTTGATTTTTGGTTTATAGATACTTGAAATAGTATAGATCAACTTCAACGGAGTGGATCTTGTATTCGAATGTTGGAGGGTTGAATTTGAGTGGGAAGGATCCGGGATCAAATCCTTTTGAAAGGATACAAGTCTATCTCTATATGTATGTATATATATATATATATATATATATATGTATATATATATATGTGTTGTGTGTGTGTGTGTGTGTGGTGTGTGTGTGCCATGCATCAACGGGCACAAGATGGATGGTTAAAAGTAGTATGTTGCTGAGATCTATGATTGTTGGCATACAAATTATCATAATTTTACACTTAAAACCATTATACACCAGTTCTTGTTAAGTCTCAAGTACTGTAGATCGTTAAACTAAGTAACTCATTATTGAGGCACTCATTTTATGCCCATTTGATGTGTTGGCAAGAAAACTAAAAATCAATTGTTTTTTATTTTTAGGCACTCTAAATTGTTAAGAGTTTTCGGAATAGATGACATAACCTTAGATTAGGGTTGCCTCTCTTTATATATACAAAAATTAAATAGAAAAAAATACAAGAATACTTTTACACACTTCAATACTCATCCTCAATCTGGAGTATAGATATCAATCATGTTCAGCTTGTTATAAAGATTTGTAAAACATCTCTTAAAATATTTTTTGAGAAACAAATAAATAATAAAATTATGAAAACAAGTACTGAATTCCTAATGTTAATGCCAATCTTCTAAATCAATGATGTTTTCGAAGTTGCAAACTGAAATGAACTGAATCTGCGTCGAACCAAACACTTGGACTAAGACTGCACGAAATATCGTATTCATCTTCTTGAAGAGAATTAAGATTTTAGAGATTCTCAAACTCACTAGATTCAGAAGTACCTGGGATTCTCAAACTCAACAAAAGCGAAGGTTCTGAGAGATCCTCAAACTCAATATCCAATAGAAGTATATAAATACAACGAAGGTAGCATTGAGTCTAGAATCAATCGACAATAGCAGAAGGCAGCAACAACACAAGTAGCCAGCAATACTATTTGATTAGTCAACAATAGTGGCACTTGATGGCAAAAGGCAGTAGAGGAGGCGATAGTTGATGAGGACTAAAGTTTTAGAGCATGGAGATGTCCAAAGTTTTGAAACTTGAAAGTGACTAAGTCTTTTTTCTTCTTCTTTTTTTCTTTTATGGAGGAGATGGACGACTAGAGTTTTTGAGATGAACAATACTTGCAGTTATTGTTAACGATGGACGTATCACCATGATATTGTTCACAATGAACAATACCACTATGGTACTGTTCACATGCGCAGTTTTTTTTTTTTCAGATTTCAGATAACATTAGATCGGAAAAAAAGCAAAAAGAAAAGGAAGATAAGAAGAAAAAGATATGGAGGTTTGATGAAGAAAAGTAGGAGATAGTATAGATAAATGACGGCTTGGGTTAGGGTTTATGAAGATAAGAGAAAGAGATGGTATCGATTGATGGATGATGATGGCCGCATAGGTGATGATGGAAAGGGGATCACTGTCATACCATATTAGGGATTTAGGAGAGTAGATGGCATAACTCTAGTTGGTGTTGCCTCTCTTTATATAAATGAGGAATAAATAAGAAAAATATAAAAATACCCTAACACACTCTAATACAAACAATGTAAATCAACTTGAGTACAATAGTCTCCCCAACTTAGTTTTCCTTTAATTGAGTTTAAACTGGAAGAATTTGCTTCCAAAACCTCACAAAGGAGCCAAGTCTAAATGTGTGCGTACACACAAACATCGAGACATGTGTGTGTGTGGGCGTGTAAGCGAAGAGTTCCTTGAAATTGAAAGGGGAGGAACTGAGAGGGCCACTGAACCCAGTGTTTTAAATATCGGATATCGGCGATATACCGGTCGGCAAAATTATGTACCGGATATCGGATACCGGGTGATATATCGCGATATGGTACTAAAAACCGGTTGATATATAAATAGTAAATACATATAAGACATTATTAAAAAAATAAGTTATTATCCAAACATCATATAAAACATCATTGAAATACCATAACAAACATAGAATAAAATAAAATAATCTCTCAAGCAAAAAATAATTATTATTATCCAAATAAGTAACTATAAGGGCCGATATATCGGATATTTCATCTCGGATATCGGCCGATATATCGGCCACGTGGCGATATATCGGCCAATATCGGTCCAAAACGATATCCGGTAAATTTTTGCACTTATCGTATCGTTTTGGATAAAATACCGATATCTCGGCCGATATACCGGTATATCGGCCGATATTTAAAACAATGACTGAACCTGATCACAGCAGGACCAACTCCAATGAGAAGGTTATGATGGCATACGAAGATGGTGAAATCAAGGACATGAAGAGTCAAAATGCACATTACTCTAAGTGCAATTGGAAGGTGTTACAAGCAATTAAGTCCTTAACTTATCAAGGAATGTTTTATACAATTATATAACTTGTTCAATGGCCAACTAAATGACCCACCCATCTAATTTCGAATAATCAAAGCACGGCATTTATTTTTTAATTGAAACGGGTTCACATCAGATAGATCTTGCTGATTGAAATCTGTGAGAACACAAACTATAGAAATGAAATGAATGGATAAGCAACCTCACTCTTCAGCTGTCTAATTGTGACATTATGGGTTCTATATCTCCTTAGCACCAATTTTAAGTGGCCGAGAGCTGCCACAAGAGACGAATAAGCAAAAAGAGCAGCAATAATGCAAGGATAGGCAATCTTAAATGGTAGTGGAGCGAAGGAATGCCATTCATATTCAATTACTTTTCCATTTGTCATCATCTCTTCCTTCCTCTCTCTGCTATGACATAAATCATTTCTAATTTCCCACATTTTGGAGGTTCAGATTTTTTTTAAATATTTTTCTTTCAGATTTTACAGATTGATTTACACTTTTAGCCAGAAAAAAGTCCATGAGTAGTACCTCACTTTGATGACTGGATATTTTTCCTGTTTTGGAATTTTCCGCATAGACCAATTGAAGTAGGACCTAGACAAAATTTTCAGCCATGTTTCAGATGAGTTGTATCTCAAATCAAATGGAGAGAACAATGTCTTGGCCAACCCCTCATTTCTTGGCACGAGAATAACAAAGAAATAAACATTTGGCAACCCAATGATCAAGCTCATGAATCCCACGAGTACGATGTTGAACAAAACAAGTGCATCCAAATACACAAGGAACAAGAAATAAAGGAGCACTTAGAAAGAGAAGTTTATAAGAAGTTTGCCATCGAGGGTAGACAATGGATATTTTCTTATTTTCTTAAACAAGATTTAAAGGGATATTGTAAATTTTAAAACTTAGAACCACCATCCTTGTAAAAATTCCAAGAAAAAAGGACTTCAATTTAAGTCTGATATGTTGTAACTGGGCAGAAAATGATGATTTTGTAGAGGGAGCGGCAATGCACACCCCTATTAGTGAAAGCTGCATGAAGCTCTTCAAGAATCAAACAAGTTACCATAAATACTGATAGAAAAATTCAGAAAGAAAACACAGGTTAGTAACAGACATATATATTTGCACTAAGCTGTTATGGATAGAGAATCTCACTATAACTCCATTTGAGAATTTGTGACCAAGCTTAGCTTTTCCCATGGAAACTTCAAACTATCAATTGCCTGCAAAAGTAAATGCAGAGAATAATGATATTTAGAAAATGCTGAAGGATCAAGATTGACATAACATGATTCATATAATATGATACCAACTGGTATGGGTAAATTTTATCTCCTACTAGATTTTTTTTGGCATGTGCTATTAAAACGATGATAAAATGAGCTTTGGTATTTCTGCTGTAAAACCTATGAAATGAAGAACACAGATATTTCCTCCAGAGTTCACATGTCAACATGTCTCGATATGAACATCTTTGTCGACACAGAGATGGAAATGGCCAGGTACTTGTGCACCAATTGATGTCAAATTTATCATGGACAAACAAAAGAAAAAACAACAAAGAGAAACAAACTTACACATCAGCGAAACAACCAATTAGGTATGACATTCCTCATTGCTTTTCACAGGAAAAGGAAAAAGAAAAAATAAAAGCCAAGCAGAAAAGGAGAATGAAAAGGTAAAGACAATTTAGTAAAGCCTTTTTTATCTTTGTCCCCTCACAACCAAAAAAACAGAGTATTTGTTCCCTCATAGCCATAGAAACAACAGAAACATCATCAAAGAGAAAAGAAAAGGGACGAATTTATCTGAGAAAAACTTAATTTTTTCAAATTTGAGAAAAGATTTAATTTTCTCAGATCTATTCTCTGAGAAAAGCACAAGAGAAAATAGATAAAAGTGATTTAAAAAAAAAAAAATTCCAAGTTTTTCCTCATAGTTTCTCCTTTACAAAAAAACCAATCAGACTGAGGGTGAGATCTGAGATAAGATTTGATTTTTCCTTGATTTTATCCCTTCTTATCTTTCTAAGTTTGTAACTCTAGTCCAATGTCATGTCATATACTGGGCACATTTTATACGTATGCTCACATGTATACCTTCATATCCCTGTTTTCTTAGATAAGATCTCAAAAATATTGTACGACTGCTATTTCCATGAAGAAAGAAATTCAAGAACAAAGAATTCTTTCTTAAAGCTTGAGATTTACCTTGTACTGGAAAAAAATGATTTCTTGTACTCCTTCGCCATGTTGACAAAAGCTGCATGAATACTTATATTCAAACAAACTACTCTATTAACTTACACTGGCACTTCAATAAGTATTAGAAATAAAATAAAAATTCTTATATTTGTACTAAACTTAAGGACCACAGAATTTTTACCGTGAAAAGGCATGGCTGTTGCTTCAAATCCTCACAAGAAACAGTTGTCAGACCTAGACTCCCCTATGGGAAATTTGAGCTATCAATTGGGGCAACTTAGCCTGCAAAGGTTAGAAGAATCAAATTTGCAGGAAGATGCTCGAAACTCAAGTTTGAGGGGGTGGAAAAAATGACCCGTTTACTAATAGATATGCTACTGAAGGGCCAGAATTTTACCTCTAATGCAAGAATTTGGCATGTCATGTCCAGATAATACAACAAGGGTCGATCACCTATGGGTCCAAATTTCTGAAAGCCTAATCCAAATAGTCAATAGGCAGAAAATTTGACACTTCCCCATTTCCTTCAAGTAACAATGCTTCTATGCCAAAATGAGTTTCCAGAAACTACCATTTCATACCAAAGGTCCATTTTGAAGCTCTATCAAATTAATCTTACGAACTGGAGCTTTTCATTAGTGTCCGACTCACCTCTGCTGCAAAACAAATATGCTTCTTCTTTGGAAGAACAAAAGTAAGTTCTGTCATTCTGTTCTAGTGGCTGCAATGTTAAGAACCCGCAGTGTTGTTTGCGACCTGTATAATTTTAGAATCATCGAGTAACGAATGCAAAATAAATGACACCCCAGAAGATGCCCCTTGATTTATGTGTCTGTCTAAAAGCTTAGTGTAGGCAAGAGCAGTCTCAAGTTCTCTCTGCTGAAAGTCACAAGAAAGAATGCTTTTCCATTCCCTTGATTTTCCATCAGAACATATTCCATGGAGAAGGAAAAGAAATGTGATAGAATCTGGAGAACAACCTTTCTGAAGCATCTTGTCTCTCAATTCCAAAACCTTTGTGAGCATTTGATGTTTGCAGAGGCAGAAGATGATTGCATTATAGGCTGAAGTTCTGTAATCCCAGCCATCAGATACCATATTTATGAAGACATTCAATAAGGCAGACTCACTGTACTCTTGAATTCCACTTTTAGACATCGAATCAGGTAAAGAAATGCTGTTAGTGAGCCCATTAATTAAATAATGGAATGTCACATCATTAGGAGGGCATTTTTGAAGTAACATCTCTTCAAAGAAGGAAGCAGCCCTGGCAATCTTGTTATCTTTACAAAAGGTACCAATGAAAATACTATATGTAACAACATTAGGAACAAGGCCATAAGTTTGCATCTCCCTTAAGAGAGTTTCGGCTCTACTGAACTCCCCTTTTCGGCAAAATCCATTAATTAGTGCAGTGTAGGTGACTACATTAGGCCTGCATTTCCTCTTAACCATGTCACAAAACACTCCCAGAGCCCCATTCAAATCGCTTAGTTTCACATAACCATCTATAATTGTGGTGTAAGTGAACTCATCTGGTCGAAGTCCATCCTGCCTCATCTTGTTTATGCATGAAATTGTGTAACTCATCATTCCATGTTTACAGTATCCTTTGATCATTGCGTTGCAGACAACAACACTATGTCTGATTCCCTTCTGGCTCATGAACTCGAAGACCTTCTTTGCCTCATCAATATCTCCATTCCTGATGAACCCATCAATCAGAGTGGCATAAATAAACTCATCCAGACTTTTTTTTTGGTCAAGCATCTCGGCGAGTAACATTTTAGCAGAGGGAAGCATCCCTTTCTTGCAAAGTCCATTAATCAATACATTGTAGATACTTGCATCAGGATGCACTCCCCTCTCTAGCATCTTCTCTCGAATCCTCAATGCCTCGTTGATCTCCCCAATGACAACAAGCCCATGGATCAAAGCTCCATAAGTTACTATGTCTGGCTTATGTCCTCTCTCCATCATTTCAAGAATCAAATTCGAGGCAGTGACAACTTCACCTTGCTTGCAATACCCATGAATCAGAGGAGTGTAGCTCAACTTGTTTGGACTCAACCTTCTCCGAACTGCCTCCCTTAAAAGCTCCTCAGCCTCCCTAACCTTCCCGTCCTGACAAAGCCCAGAAATCAAAATTCCATAAGTTATAACATCTGGTTCACAACCACCCCCAATCATCCGCCTCAAAACCGCCTTTGCTTCAAGAATCAAACCACGCTTACACAAAGCACCAATAACGCTATTGTAAATCTCCACATTTGGGTTCAATCCCCTTGCCTTCATTTCATCGATCATCCTATGTACCGCCAGAAAATTCCCATTGCTAACAAACCCATTAATAACAACACCATATGTCACAACCGTGGGCAGGAATCCCTTCAACTCCATCTCCCTAAACAAAGCACAGCCCTTCCTAAAATCCCCATTCCTAAAGTAACCATCAATCAACGTGTTATAAAACACGACATTCGGAATGCAACCGGCTCCCCACCTATCCTCTATCAACTTCTTGGCCGCATCAACCCTCCCTTGCAAAGACAAACCCCTCACCGCAATACAAGTGCTATAATTATTCGCTAGGCCTCTCTCAAGCATTTCATCATACACAACCCGGACAAGCTCAAACCGACCCTTTTCCACAAGCAACTTCAGCAAGCAATTACAATCAACAGAATCAAGAAAAGAATCAACCTTTTCCTTCATACTCGAAAACAATTTGACAGCCTTTTCATCTGAACCGGAACGGGAATACGCACCAACCAGAGCACTAAATGCCTCACGGGTCGGAGAAATTTGATGGGTCTCCATTGTTTGGAGCACGGATTCAATTTCATGGAAGAGATTGTGGCGGGCTAAGTTCTCGATGAGGGCGGAGTAGGAGAGGGAGTCCGGGGGCGGGGCCCACGGGGAGCGGAGGTGGTGGGCCCAGTGGAAGAAGGCGAGGGCGGAGCCTGGGTCGGGGATTTGGGAGAGGATGGAGGGGATTTCTTCTTCTTCTTCTTGGATCTTCTCATTGAGGGTATGTTCCCAGTTGGGGGTTTTGAGGATTTGGGGGATTTTGCGAGCGAGTTTGAGGAGTCTTGGGGAGGGTTTTGTAGGGTTTTGGAGGGGTTTTTTGATGTGAGGGATGAGGAGTTTGGACCTGGACATGGAATGAATTAACGCGGTGGTTGGCCGAGAGAGCAAGGCTGGTTTTGACACTAGAGAAAAAAAATAAAGACTTGAAATTTAGGAGGGGGAGTTTTTTTTACACAGCAGTTGGTCTAGACGATTTTTAAATTAGAGACTGAGTTCATTTCTAATCTGAATATAGATTAACATTTTTCTTTATTTTTATAGATTATGTGGCCATATAAGAAAGAGTATTGCCCCTATTCATTGTATCTTGTAATTAATTGATTAATAATATCTATTTTCCCTTCTGTTCTGAGGACGTTGGCAGTTGTCGAACCTAGTTAAATTTGTATTCTTACTTTCTTCTCTTCGTTTTCTTTGTTCGTGTAATTGGAGACTATTATTTGGTGTTGGTGTTCTCTGCGCAATAGATTCAAACAAGTGTTATCATAGCTTTCTGGGTTTGACGGGGAGTTTTGATCGGCTAGAGCAAATCTCTTTGGAGACTGTCTATAGTTTTTCGTTTGGAGGTAATATCTAATCTTTTCTATTTGAATTTATTTTCACTAATCGTTTTCTGCATGGCTTGAGAAATCAACTGAGAAGATGGCTAGAGATAGTTAATCCACGATGAAATCTGTGAAACCCACATCTGATAAATATTGATGTGATAAAGTTTGATGGAAAGAACAACTTTGGAATGTAGAGGTGTGAGGTGATGGATGCACTGACGGCATCAAATCTCTAAGACACTCTATGTTTGAAAGAAAAGCCGAAGGAGACTACTAAAAAAGATTGGAATAAGATGAACAAGATACCGTGTAGTCTCATAAGGTCTTGTTGATACAAGACATCAAGTATCATGTATTTTACGAGATTTTCGTAAGGAAGATGTGGGAGATTCTCGAAAAGAAGTATCTGACGAAGAGCATCAAGATTGGATTACATCTTAAGAGGAGGCTTTACTACTTTCAGTTGAAGAGAGGACTTACCATTAATGAATACATGAATAACTACACGAAGGTTCTTACAGACTTAGTTAATGCGAATGTGGCGATCGAAAAAGAGGACAAGACGTTGATTCTTCTGAATTCTCTTCCTGATGAAGAGTATGAAATCTTTGTCCTAATCTTGATCAACAATAAACAAATACTTAACTATAGTGATGAGTCGGCTGCTCTTGTAAATTACGAAGTGAGGAGGAATGACAAGCAGTGTTCTTCCAATGGCACAACAGCAGAGATGATGACTGCAAAAGGGATGGGTGCCAATCATAGGAAAGGCAAGGGAGAGTTTGTAAAGTCCAAAACTGTTGATCGTAAAGAGTTGAAGAAGAACCAGTGTGCTTTTTGTAGAGAAAGACACTAAAAGATTGATTGTTCAAAGATCAAGCCGAAGAAAGAGTCTAAATCAGAGGCCAACATCGCACAGACGCATGATAATAATTCTGACTCATATGGTTTTCACTTTCTATCACCTATATTGGTTATTGTTCAGAGGACTCTGAGTGAATATTGGATACGGGTGTCACTATCCCGTTTGTCCCAAATGTGAGTAATTTTCTAGTTTTAGAAAACTAGATGGAGACTTGGTGTCGTTCAGTAATGGACACACATGCCAGATTGAAGGGATATACACAGTTCGCATCAAATTGTTTGTGGGATGATATGAGAGCTGAAATATGTGAGGTATATACCTTAATTACAGAAGCATTTGATTTCGGTTGGAACTTTAGAAGCGCATGACCTAAGAGGGACTCTTGGAAAATGCGTTCTCAAAATGCCAGTTGCTCATTGATAGTTCTAAAGAGCATTCGACGCCACAACTTATACTACTTGTAGGGTAATGTAGTTCGAGAAAATTTGGTAGCTTCAGAACATTTGAAAGATGACTCTACCAGGTTATGAAAGATGAGGCTCGAACATACAGGAGAAAAATCTTTACAAGCTCTTGCAAAGAGAGATCAGTGGAAGGAACATCTATGTGTAATTTAGAATTGGGTGGATATAGCGTTCTGAACAAGACGATGAAGGTAAAACTCAACATAACAACTCACGTTTAGAAGGTCTTCTTAATTGTGTTCACGTTAGTATTTGGGGTCCTACCAAGACTGTATCGCTTGGAGGCCATCGATACTTTGTCTCGTTTATTGATGATCTATCATGGCGATATTAGGTATACCCTATGAAATAAAGATTTAAAATCCTAAATATGTTAGTTAAGTGAAAGAATATGATGAATAAATAGTCTGGTAGGAAGATTAATGTACTTCAAATTGATAGTGTTGGAGAGTACAAGAATTAATTCCTACGATTTGACAAGAACGCTGGTATTAGTACTCACTTCATAAATGAAATACATGGGGTGGTTAAGGAGATAAACTGTTCCTTACTGGAGAAGGTACAATGCTTATTATTTAATACACGATTAGACAAATTATTTTGGGCTGAAGTGTTGGTGTAGTCTAGCCATCTCATGAATTGTTTATCATCGACTGTGATAGGAGGTAAAAACTCATTAGATATTTGATCGGGTGGAGCTGCTCAGGACTATGATTTGTTGCGGGTATTTGAAAGTGCAACCTACTTTAGTACGAAAGATGGCAAGGTAAATCCGTGAGTAAAGAAGTTTATATTTTTGGGTGTCAAGAAAAATATGAAAGTCTACAAACTATGGGATCCCAAAAATAAGAAGATTGTGTTAAGCAAGTATGTCACATTTTGATGAGTGATTGAACTTTTACCTGCACACAAAAATATAGATGTTAGATTTAGAAGTAAAGGTGTGCAGTGTTCAATTCGAATCCGCTGTAGCAAGGCTATGCGGGTCGTGATCCTCAGGGAGGGACTAGCGATGGAAGCGTTTGTAAGTTTTACTCTAAAAATTTATCTTTTTATTATTAGCAGTGGTATTTACAAGGAAGTGTGGTGAAAAGAATTAGAGAGAGATGTGAAGATGTGGATCTAATCTAAAGAAAGAAAAGAAAGAAAACTATAACGTACAAACCTCTTCAGCCTGCTTACCTTCAATCCGTGCGATGATTTACCTTTTCTCGGAAGACTTGCAAGTATGGCGTATAGGATGTTCATCGCCATAAGCCATCAAGGATTCTTCTTTGGCTAGGTGTTCTCAATGCAATTGGGTCTCATTGTTCGCAAGGCATTAGAGAGAAAATAGAAGGGAGTGAATACTGAGATACACAAGATTGAACAAGAATAAAATAAAATAAAATAAAACAAAAATAAAAACAAGAATTGAAGAACATAAAATAATAAAAGAATAAAGACAAACCTTGATTCGATTATTAAACAATGGTGGAAAAATACAACTTACACCGACTGTCACCATCAGTACAAGTGGATCCCTTCCTCCATGAATACATCATCTCCTCTCAGCTTTTACAAAAAGAAAATAAAAAATTACAAAGGAGGAAAGAAAATCTAACCTAGAAGAAGAAAAACCTAAACCCTAGCTTTTGGCCCTTTGCTGGACGCTGGACGCTCTGTACGTTGCACTGCAGGGGGTATTTATAGGTGCAGAAGGGATCAGAGTCCTGGATAAAGTAGCCCACGAAATCTGGTAGTCCATCTCATCCAGATTGCCGCAGAATTGCGGCTTTTGCCGCGATTCTGCGGCAATACAGTGGCATCTGGCCACGCGCTTTGGCGCGTGGCTTCTTCTGCTCCATCCATTTGGGCGCCTGCTTCTGGAAGCTGCATCCTGGCTCTTTATTCTGGATTTTTCGAGATAACTTAGTAATCAAGTTACCTTGATCTCAAATATCCCAAATCTTCTATCCACGAATTTCCTTCTTATCTTGGGCTTTTATCCTCATCCTGCAAGTGTTTAGGGTTGGATAGAAGTCTATCCTTCCCTTATCTTTGATATTTGCAATTTTTAGCCCTTGTATTTGCATTTTGACTTCTTGTAATTGCGCTTTTGCACCTGGGCTTCAAACATGGGCTTGGATCTGGGCTTTTGGGCTCTTTTAAGCTTTATTTATTATTAAAATAATAATTCGAGGCCTGCACACATTAAATAACAAAATATTAATAAATGTGCATTATAATATGAATAAATGTGCAAATGTGATGGTAAATATGATGACAATTATGCATTTTTTACTACTAATCACACCCCCACACTTATCTTTTGCTCGTCCTCGAGTAAAAATCAAAAAGAAAAAGAAAATCTAATCTAACTAACTCACTTTCGTAGGAGTCACGGTTGCACTTAGCGTGTGCAACAAGCCGTTAAACGCCTAGGTTACCCTAGAGGACGAGTATTGTCTCGTGAGGGTTTTCAGCGGATTACACCCACAAAATCCATAAAAAGAAAATATTTGAAATACTTTTGAAAAGACTAAGTAATCTATAAGTTTTTAGGATCCTCATTTTATTCATTCTTAGACTTAGTCTTAATAAAGTCAATTGTTATTCATTTTAGGTAAGGATCAAAACTGAATTTTGTGTATAGTCTTTTTCGTTACCCTAAGTCATATGCATCCTTGTAACTTTGCTAGGAATTCCTTAACTTGGACTCTCATGCCTCTATATATTTTTTTTCTTTCTTTTTTTTATTTTTTTAATATGTATAACTCATCTAATTTTCTTTCGTGTAAGCATCAAGGCTTCTTGAGGCCCTCATACCTAACTAATTGACTCTTAGATGTGTTAATACATATCTCATATTCTTAGTTTTATTAGGCTTTCTAATTCACCCATGTAGCGAATTTAAAGTCGATGACCCCCAAAGCGGTTGGCTTTAGGGCACCAGGTAAGAAAACACCCCGCGGACTCAAATTCGAGTGAACTAGGCCCCAAAACTAAGGACTTTATTTTATATTACTCACCTTTAGGCGTGAATACTTATGCTTCTTGAGGCACATGTATCCAGCTTAATTGGTGAAATTTTTTTTTTTAGACATTTTTTTTATGAGGCACAAAGGTCTTTGTCTTAGAATCCTATATATGCATTAGGTATGCACATTTCATTAAGGTAAAAATCAAGACTAACTACTTATTCAATTTCTCCTCCTATACCTAAAAATTCAACAATTTATTTATTTTGACCAAGTTTTTAGAAATCCTAATCATGATTTTCCTAATTCTTAAGACTAACTTAGATTTCTTTCAAAAGATAAGTCAAAATATTGTCCTTTTTATAAGTTTTTTTTTCAGATTTTTTTTTTTTAGCAGAATTTTTTTTTTTAGCAGATTTTTGTTAGTTTCTACCTATGTTAGTATATGTTAGTAAAGCCTACCCCCACACTTATCTCATGCATTGTCCTCAATGTATGAAATGAATGCATATATGCATGAAAAAGAATAAGGGAAGGCGGAAGTTACCTTAAGGTGGTGGTTCCAGTGGTGGTCTAATTGGGCCAAGCGTTGCTACCCAATCAAGATAACATATAATTGGTGGAACCCACTGTATGCGCCGGAAAAAGAAAGAGGGAATTGCTGTAAAGATTTCTTTGAATCAGATGAAAAGATTACAACAAGACTTTTCCTTCCAGTTACAAGGGAGGGAGGATGTTGAAGCTTGAATCCCCCTTTGTTTAATGCTGGGTTCTTCGTGTGGCGGTGGAGAGTGAATCTTGTTCTCCGTTGACCAGATGACCGTCCTGGACCGTCGGGGGTCTTCTCTTCGGTCGGTAGAAAGAGTAACTCAGCTCCGTCTACCAAAACTCTCAAAGAGGAGGTAGGCGAAGAGCGGCTAGTACTCAGTAAGCTCGCTGAAGAGTCTCCTCCCTCTGTCTGTTGTTGAAATCGTGCTTCCCTCTTGATGATCCTCTTGCCTGGATTCGATCGATCTTGATGATGCCTTGACCTTCTTAATTCTCGACCTCTCCAAAGCTCCGATCCCCTCTTCATAGCAAACAAGGCTATTTATAGGGGTCTCAGGGGGTGAAGGTGCCTCCTGAAAACGCTCCCGAATGAGGGGCCACTACCCGCTACATGCGCGGTGACTGGCCCCGCAATCAGGGCAGTTGCAACTGAGACGCGGGCGTTGAGCCAAACGCGCCTTGAAGCTTGAGACGCGGGCGTCGAGCCAAACGCGCCCTGAAGTTGAGACGCGGGCGTCGAGCCAACGCGCCTTAATGCTGAGACGCGGGCTTCGGGCCTTCACGTCTGGACGCTGAGGCGCGGGCGTCGGGCCGACGCGCCTTGATGCTGAGACGCGGGCTTCGGGCCGACGCGTCTGGACGTTGAGACGCGGGTGTAGAACCAACACGTCTTAAATGCTGAGACGCGGGCATCGATTCCTCGCGTCTAGAGCTTGAGACTCTGCTTCCTTAATGGCTTGTCTGTTAGTCATTGTAATACCCTGTTCCCAGAATACGTACTTAGTTGCGTATTCAGTTTTCGATCGTATTTTTCGATTTACTTCCTGTATTTGACCGATTTCAATTTCAAATATCATTTTCCAATATATTAGATTTTCTATGATTTTCTGGATTTTTCCTGAATTAAAATAAATTTCTTCAAAACCGGTGTCGACCAGTGTCGCTGATCGATTCCTGGATTTTTATTTTACAAACTGTTAAGAATTCTAGAAGAGTCTTTAGACCTTATTTCTTAGAATGATATTTCCTACTTAAATACTTTTTCTGAGAATTTTATGAATTTATGAAAATTTCAACGGAGTCGGTAAATTACTGATTCCGGGATTTTTAGTTTTAAAACTATAAAGTATTTCTTCAAACGGATTTCACTATACGTCTTCATATATTATTATTGATTTTTGGTAAAATTTACGAGTCATTCCGAGATACTTGAATTTCGGACGATTTCGGTATTTCCCGAAATGTTTTCCGCATCCTCGACTTAAACCCGGGAACTTGTATTTTCAATATTTTATTTTCTAAATCCAAGAGAAAATATCTTCTCCTTTATGATTTCTTTTCTTTTTCCTTTCCTTATTTCTTTCCTCCACAACCACAAGTTTTTTTCCATTTTCCAAAATTCCATTTTCTCCAAAAATTTCAACTCCACACATTTTCTCACCTACTTCCTCATTAAATGCCCATCTTTTCTCTCTCTCCCATGGCCGGCCAAGTGGTGGCTAGGAGAGACACCTCACCTCCCCTTTTTGCACAAAACCCCCTCTCAAATTCTTTAATTGCATCTCCTTTACAAAATCAAATCCTATATAAGTTTTCCTTTACATTCTTTTACTCTTTTCTTCACTTCACCAAGAAAATAGCCTTCACCATTTCCTTCTCCATCTCAAACCCTAACTCCAAAGCTCACCTAGGTTTTCATCTCCATCTCTAGCAACCATCTCTACCTTGAATTTGGATCGCATCTCTCTTCGTCGGAAGTATCGCCAAGGATCGAGTGGGTGATACCGTCGACTACGATCTCTTCCGAACTCGCATAGAACTTCGATTAACCGTTCGAGGTGAGTATATTTACTCACCAAGACTTGTAAACTCCCTTGTGTACTTGTGTTGACAAATCATGCACACTTGTGACATAAAAATCATATTTTTAGACCCTCAAACAAAACCCTAGAAATCTGTTCTGTTTGCTGTTTTCCCACGATTAGTCGACTAGACCTAGGGACTAGTCGACTCACCCACCTTAGTTGAAACGTAACATTTTCTGATTTCACAGTTTTAGTCGACTAGATCCTATTACCAGTCGACTAGAGACCCCTAGTCGACTACTATCTTGACCCTAGTCGACTAACCCTTTCCTGAACCAGAAAACCCAACTCTCTGTATCACAGACTTAGTCGACTTAAGTATCCGTTAGTCGACTAGTAGTTCCCTGTTAGTCGACTACCCTTACAACCCTAGTCGACTAACTTTCCTGAAACAGAATTCCAACTCTCTGGAACCCAGTTTTAGTCGACTCATCCAGATCATTAGTCGACTTAAGACCCCTATTAGTCGACTAATCCTTCCACATAGTCGACTAATTCTGACTGTTTGACTTAGTTGATTTCTTTTCTGGGATTGGATCTTATCATTGATACATGTGTGGCATATTATTCTTGTTCATGCTTCTTAACTGGTACTACATGACATGTTACTTGATAGACATTATCTCATATTACTTCATGACTTGTTATTACATATCATCGCTCCATAACTTGTTAAAATGTGAATATCACCACCTATCATGCCATCACTTGAACCAAGCATGATACACTTGACTTTTGTATAAAATGGACCAACTTACATATGGGTCGGGGGAAAACATGCGGATATCGATATGTGTTCGTGTTTACAGTGACTTTTAGGAATGTTGTGCAACTCATGTTCCGGTCTGACCTGTGGGCCTCCAGGGGACCGAGGGGAGTGCTTGCTCCCTCTATTACTGGTACCATCATGATAAGGGCATACATAAGTCCCTCCTGTTTAGCCTAGCGGCTGGCTTCCGTCACCAAGCAACGGAACAATCCTGGACCGTTATCCCGGGCATGTACGGGATCCACTGTAAACATAGTTCGTCGATACAACCGCTGATTTCCAATAACAACCTTGCTTTGCTAGGATATGGATCTATGTGCTCTGGGACGCTGGGTCACATAGCTAGATATCACAGTAAGACAAGTAATAATAATAAGATGTTAACTGTAGATCTAATGTATTAGGACTTCATCTCTTCATGCTTTTCATACTTGTTAGCTGATATTCCTTATATTGTCTCATACTACTTATTCATGTCTCTTAGCCACTTGGCTGTAGTCCGTTTATTGTTTATATGTCTTGACTCCCTTGGATTTGCATATTCAAATTCCGAAGCTTGGACCGAAGTGGAGCCAACTGCTGAGGATCGAGCCTATCTTAGTGGGCAAGCTGACTAGTTCCAGTTCCCTTGTGCCAGACTCCTCATTTTTGACTCACGGGATCTTCTTTCTACTCGTGAGCTTTTTGTATACATTCTTGTATCTTGTTCTTTTGGACTTGGTTGTGATAATTGACACTTGTAAAGTGTAATAGTTATCATATCCTGTATAACTTTGTACATGTATTTTCATGTTGGCATATGTATGTATACCACGCTTTGTGTTGTACTCTGATCCTTGCTTGTACTTTTATGCTTAGCGTATATACGTGGGGGCAATTCCTGACCTACGTATATACGTCGCAGTGACGTCCCCGTATCCGTGGAATCGGGGCGTTACAGGTTGGTATCAGAGCCTAGGCTCTCACACCTAAAGTACAATCAAGCGGCAAATTCTAGTAATTTGCTAATGCCAACTACAATGTACAAAGTTATTGAGTCCTTCTTGATTCTTTCTTGATTCCTTTCCTTATATCCTAAACTCTTTCCATTTGTTTCCAAATTCCAGTTTTCTATTCCCAACTCGGTATGGAGAGAAGATCGGGTCGTAACCACTCTGGGCAAGCCTCGAATGGACCCACTGGAGAGAATGTGGATATTCTGAGGGTCATTCAGACGATGATGGAGAACCAGCAGCAACAAACCGAACTCCTTCGGCAAGAATTGACAGCTCCAAAGGAACAGAGGCCGGGGAATGTATCGGACTTCAGACGGCTGCAACCAGCCATCTTCACGGGTGGAGAGAAACCCCTGGATGCTGAGCAATGGCTGACGGACACCTCAGATTTGTTGAACGCAGCCAGAGTACCAAAGGATAACCAGGTGGAAGTCGCCAAGATTCAGTTGAAGGATATAGCCAGAACTTGGTGGCTAGCTGAGGAGGCCAGACTGGAGAAGCCTGTCTCCTGGGACACATTCTCCAAGAGCTTCTATGCCAGATTCTTCCCAGCTACTGCTCAGAAGGACATGGAAGAGCAGTTTATCAGGCTTCAGCAAGGGAGCAAGTCCGTGGACGAGTATGCTGCAGAGTTTCTTAGATTGAGCCGCTTTGCTCCGTACATGGTGACGGATGAGGAGAAGCGGGCAAGCAGGTTCCAGCAGGGTCTGCAGATGGACATACAAGTTTTCCTGATGCCCCAGCAGTTGAAGACTTATTCGGAGGTTCTCACCATAGCTCGAGAAGTTGAGCGTGGGCTTGAGAAGAAGAAAGTTGACCAGATGGGGAACCAGGCCATAAAGAGGCCATTTGTACCAATGGGAAGAGGAGGCCCATATAGAGCAGCGAAAGTTCAGAGGCAACCTTTCAGGCCAGCTCCTTACCAGACGGCCCAACCAGTTTCCTTCTGCAGTTATTGTCAGAAGCCAGGGCATATCCGACAGAATTGCCGAAGGGCAAATGGACTATGTTTGGTGTGTGGTTCCCGAGATCATTCCATTGAAGCCTGTCCACACCGGAGAATGGGGATAGCCAGTCAAGCCTTGCCAGCACTACAAGGACCGAATGGACAGAGGGTAATTCCAGGGCCACTTGGGCAGAGGAACCAAGGACCAGCAATGAGGAGAGCTCTTCCCCTTCCTCCACAGCATGTTGTTCGCCCAGTCCAGGGAGGAGCCAGGACTGCAGCAGGGCGTGGTAGAGGTCAGGCTTACAATCTGACGGCAGAAGAGGCTGAGACTTCAGAGGAAGTGATAACAGGTAACATCAGAGTTCATTCAAAACCTGTTCTCGCTCTCTTCGATTCAGGTGCATCCCACTGTTACATCTCCGACCACTTTGTGACTTTGCATTCTATACCTGTTAGATCATTAGACCATAAATGGGAGATAAGTACAGGGAATGGGGTAGTCATATCTTCTAGAGTTTGTACTGATTGTCCAGTAGAACTTTGTGATAAGACCTTGGCCATAGATATGCTCGTACTAGACACCAAAGGGTACGACGTAATCTTAGGCATGACCTGGCTCAGTCAGTACTATGCAGTGATTGATTGTAGGGAGAGGAAGATTAATTTCAGAATCCCTCATCAACCTGAATTCCAATTTAGTGGAGAAGTGAAGTCTACCAAGGGAAAGACTCGGATGACTACTTCGGAGGTTCAGAAGCAGAAGGTTCCGGTGTGGGATGAATTCCCAGGAGTGTTTGCTGAGATCTCAGGACTGCCACCGGATAGGATGATTGAGTTCTCCATTGATACAGTTCCAGGAGCAGCTCCTATATCCAAGGCTCCGTACAGGATGGCACCGACGGAGTTAGAGATTCTGAAGAAGCAACTGCAGGAATACTCAGACAAGGGATTGATTCGGCCAAGTACTTCACCATGGGGAGCTCCAGTACTGTTGGCCAATAAGAAGGATGGTGGTAAGAGACTTTGTATTGACTATAGGGAGTTGAACAAAGTTACCATCAAGAACAAGTATCCTTTACCCAGGATTGATGATCTGTTTGATCAGCTTCATGGAGCCCGTGTATTCTCTAAATTGGATTTACAGTCGGGTTACCATCAGCTGAGGGTGAAGAAGGAGGATATTCCGAAGACGGCATTCAGGACCCGTTATGGCCACTATGAGTTTCTAGTTATGCCTTTCGGAGTCACCAATGCCCCTGCAGTTTTCATGGATTTGATGAACAGAGTGTTCTCACCCTATCTGGATCAGTTTGTTGTTATTTTTATAGATGACATCTTAATTTATTCAAAGAACAACAGGGAGCATGCAGAACACTTGAGGATTGTATTGCAGACTCTCCAGCAGGAGCAGCTTCATGCTAAGAGGAACAAGTGTGATTTCTGGTTGGACAGTATAGCCTTCCTTGGGCACATTGTTTCAGCAGAAGGAATCTCAGTGGATCCCAGCAAAGTCCAGGCAGTGAAGGATTGGCCAATTCCGAGGACGGTGACTGAGATTAAGAGTTTTCTTGGACTAGCCGGATATTACAGACGCTTTGTCCAAGATTTCTCTAGGATTGCAGCCCCGTTGTCCAAGCTCACTCGGAAAGGAGAAAGGTACTTGTGGACTGAGGAGTGTACTGCAGCATTTGAGCAATTGAAGCAGAGGCTCATTTCAGCTCCAATCTTGAGGACTCCCTCAGGTAGAGGAGGGATGGTCATCTACAGTGATGCATCAGGTAAAGGCCTGGGGTGTGTGCTTATGCAACATGGTCATGTTGTAGCATATGCATCAAGGCAACTGAAGACTCATGAGCGGAATTACCCAACTCATGACTTGGAGCTAGCAGCTGTTATCTTTGCCTTGAAGATTTGGAGGCATTATCTTCTGGGAGATAAAGTGTTGATATACACTGATCACAAGAGCCTCAAGTATATTTTCTCACAGAAAGAGTTGAATATGAGGCAGAGGAGGTGGCTTGAACTGATGGCGGACTATGATATTGACTTGCAATATCATCCGGGCAAGGTCAATACAGTTCCAGATGCACTAAGCAGGATGCCAGAGAATAGAATGCTTGTCCAAATCACTCAGCAGAAGGAGTTGATTCAAGACTTTATCAGATTGGACTTGATGATAGCTCGAGGAACTGAGAAGGCAGGACAGTTCATGGCTTTGCAGATTCAGTCATCATTGATAGATGAGATCAAGGAAGCTCAAAAGGAAGATCCCAGATTACAGAAATTCCGAGCTCAGGTAGAGGCTGGATTGAGGACTGATATCTGTATTCATCCAGATGGTGCCTTATATTTTGGTAGCAGGATTTGTGTCCCTCAAGGAGATGTTAGACAGAAGATTCTGGCAGAAGCACACAGTTCAGCATATTCCATCCACCCAGGGGGAAACAAGATGTATCAGGACTTGAAGAAGCAGTTTTGGTGGAATGCTATGAAAAGGGAGATAGCCCAGTTTGTAGCCAAGTGCCTGGTGTGCCAGCAGATAAAGATAGAGCATCAGAGATCAGCTGGACTTCTACAACCCTTACCAATACCCGAATGGAAGTGGGAGCACATCACTATGGATTTTGTCACGGCATTACCTCGTAGTCCCAAGGGTAACAATGCCGTGTGGGTCATCATTGATCGCCTCACCAAGTCAGCTCACTTCATACCATTTAGGGTAGGTCAGTCAACAGAGGTTCTGGCAGACAAGTACATGAAGGAGATAGTTCGTCTGCATGGAGTTCCAGTCAGTATTGTATCAGACAGAGACACAAGATTCAGATCTCATTTCTGGAAGAGTCTCCAAGAAAGTTTGGGAACTCGTCTGAAATTCAGTACATCATATCATCCTCAGACAGACGGACAATCTGAGAGGACTATCCAGATTCTTGAAGATATGCTAAGGGCCTGCATGATTGAATTCCAGGGATCATGGGAAGACCATCTTCACTTGGCTGAGTTTTCTTATAATAACAGCTACCAGGCAAGTATCAAGATGGCACCATTTGAAGCATTGTATGGAAGGAAGTGTAGGTCACCGATTTGTTGGGATGAAGTCGGTGAGAGGGGACTTTTGGGGCCAGAGATTCTGATTCAGACCACAGAGAAAGTCAGAATCATCAGAGACCACCTCAGGGCAGCACAGAGCCGTCAGAAGAGTTGGGCTGACACACAGAGAAGGCCATTGGAGTTCCAGGCAGGTGACCATGTGTTTTTAAAGATATCACCTACCAAGGGAGTTATCCGGTTCGGTACTCGTGGAAAGCTTAGTCCGAGGTACATCGGCCCATTCGAGATCTTGGACCGTGTGGGAGATGTATCGTACAGATTGGCTTTACCTCCATCTTTGGAGGGAGTGCACAATGTTTTCCACGTATCACAGTTGAGGAAGTATGTAAAGGATGATAGTCATATCCTGGATCACTCCGAACTGGAACTACAACCGGATTTGTCATATCAAGAGCAGCCGAGGGCCATATTGGATAGGAGTGTTAAGACACTGAAGAGCAAGGCTATACCATTGGTATTGGTGTCTTGGAACAGACATGCACCGGGAGAAGCCACATGGGAACGAGAGGATGTTATCCGAGAGCGTTACCCTCAACTCTTCACATCTTGATTTGGTAAAAACTCTTTCCTTCTATTCTTTTCTACTGTTATCTCTCTTCTCTTCCTTATCTATCTGTTACCTTTCCTGTTACCTTTCACCTTATGAAATTTCGAGGACGAAATTTTTGTAAGGTGGGTGGATTGTAATACCCTGTTCCCAGAATACGTACTTAGTTGCGTATTCAGTTTTCGACCGTATTTTTCGATTTACTTCCTGTATTTGACCGATTTCAATTTCAAATATCATTTTCCAATATATTAGATTTTCTATGATTTTCTGGATTTTTCCTGAATTAAAATAAATTTCTTCAAAACCGGTGTCGACCAGTGTCGCTGATCGATTCCTGGATTTTTATTTTACAAACGGTTAAGAATTTCTAGAAGAGTCTTTAGACCTTATTTCTTAGAATGATATTTCCTACTTAAATACTTTTTCTGAGAATTTTATGAATTTATGAAAATTTCAACGGAGTCGGTAAATTACTGATTCCGGGATTTTTAGTTTTAAAACTATAAAGTATTTCTTCAAACGGATTTCACTATACGTCTTCATATATTATTATTGATTTTTGGTAAAATTTACGAGTCGTTCCGAGATACTTGAATTTCGGACGATTTCGGTATTTCCCGAAATGTTTTCCGCATCCTCGACTTAAACCCGGGAACTTGTATTTTCAATATTTTATTTTCTAAATCCAAGAGAAAATATCTTCTCCTTTATGATTTCTTTTCTTTTTCCTTTCCTTATTTCTTTCCTCCACAACCACAAGTTTTTTCCATTTTCCAAAATTCCATTTTCTCCAAAAATTTCAACTCCACACATTTTCTCACCTACTTCCTCATTAAATGCCCATCTTTTCTCTCTCTCCCATGGCCGGCCAAGTGGTGGCTAGGAGAGACACCTCACCTCCCCTTTTTGCACAAAACCCCCTCTCAAATTCTTTAATTGCATCTCCTTTACAAAATCAAATCCTATATAAGTTTTCCTTTACATTCTTTTACTCTTTTCTTCACTTCACCAAGAAAATAGCCTTCACCATTTCCTTCTCCATCTCAAACCCTAACTCCAAAGCTCATCTAGGTTTTCATCTCCATCTCTAGCAACCATCTCTACCTTGAATTTGGATCGCATCTCTCTTCGTCGGAAGTATCGCCAAGGATCGAGTGGGTGATACCGTCGACTACGATCTCTTCCGAACTCGCATAGAACTTCGATTAACCGTTCGAGGTGAGTATATTTACTCACCAAGACTTGTAAACTCCCTTGTGTACTTGTGTTGACAAATCATGCACACTTGTGACATAAAAATCATATTTTTAGACCCTCAAACAAAACCCTAGAAATCTGTTCTGTTTGCTGTTTTCCCACGATTAGTCGACTAGACCTAGGGACTAGTCGACTAACCCACCTTAGTTGAAACGTAACATTTTCTGATTTCACAGTTTTAGTCGACTAGATCCTATTACCAGTCGACTAGAGACCCCTAGTCGACTACTATCTTGACCCTAGTCGACTAACCCTTTCCTGAACCAGAAAACCCAACTCTCTGTATCACAGACTTAGTCGACTTAAGTATCCGTTAGTCGACTAGTAGTTCCCTGTTAGTCGACTACCCTTACAACCCTAGTCGACTAACTTTCCTGAAACAGAATTCCAACTCTCTGGAACCCAGTTTTAGTCGACTCATCCAGATCATTAGTCGACTTAAGACCCCTATTAGTCGACTAATCCTTCCACATAGTCGACTAATTCTGACTGTTTGACTTAGTTGATTTCTTTTCTGGGATTGGATCTTATCATTGATACATGTGTGGCATATTATTCTTGTTCATGCTTCTTAACTGGTACTACATGACATGTTACTTGATAGACATTATCTCATATTACTTCATGACTTGTTATTACATATCATCGCTCCATAACTTGTTAAAATGTGAATATCACCACCTATCATGCCATCACTTGAACCAAGCATGATACACTTGACTTTTGTATAAAATGGACCAACTTACATATGGGTCGGGGGAAAACATGCGGATATCGATATGTGTTCGTGTTTACAGTGGCTTTTAGGAATGTTGTGCAACTCATGTTCCGGTCTGACCTGTGGGCCTCCAGGGGACCGAGGGGAGTGCTTGCTCCCTCTATTACTGGTACCATCATGATAAGGGCATACATAAGTCCCTCCTGTTTAGCCTAGCGGCTGGCTTCCGTCACCAAGCAACGGAACAATCCTGGACCGTTATCCCGGGCATGTACGGGATCCACTGTAAACATAGTTCGTCGATACAACCGCTGATTTCCAATAACAACCTTGCTTTGCTAGGATATGGATCTATGTGCTCTGGGACGCTGGGTCACATAGCTAGATATCACAGTAAGACAAGTAATAATAATAAGATGTTAACTGTAGATCTAATGTATTAGGACTTCATCTCTTCATGCTTTTCATACTTGTTAGCTGATATTCCTTATATTGTCTCATACTACTTATTCATGTCTCTTAGCCACTTGGCTGTAGTCCGTTTATTGTTTATATGTCTTGACTCCCTTGGATTTGCATATTCAAATTCCGAAGCTTGGACCGAAGTGGAGCCAACTGCTGAGGATCGAGCCTATCTTAGTGGGCAAGCTGACTAGTTCCAGTTCCCTTGTGCCAGACTCCTCATTTTTGACTCACGGGATCTTCTTTCTACTCGTGAGCTTTTTGTATACATTCTTGTATCTTGTTCTTTTGGACTTGGTTGTGATAATTGACACTTGTAAAGTGTAATAGTTATCATATCCTGTATAACTTTGTACATGTATTTTCATGTTGGCATATGTATGTATACCACGCTTTGTGTTGTACTCTGATCCTTGCTTGTACTTTTATGCTTAGCGTATATACGTGGGGGCAATTCCTGACCTACGTATATACGTCGCAGTGACGTCCCCGTATCCGTGGAATCGGGGCGTTACAGTCATTTTTTAGACAGCCTACAGAACCCCCTCCAAAGTTTCTGATATTCCGCAGTTGAATGGGACGGATTTCGGAATACTTTGGATCTTAGCCGTGTTCGCCTTTATGACTGGACTGTTGATGCTTCGGGCTTGATCTTATCTGGAATTGGTCTTCGTGAGTGTACTGTTGAACTCTTTGAAGCCGTCAGAGTTGATCGTGTTGAGTGTCTAGATACACAGTCTAGACCTCCCCGATTGCTTTTAGTCTGTCACGGGTGCGCTTTTGGCCGGGAGTGGTTGGTTGTCTGTTTGCGTCAGTGTACTGTTGAACTGACTTGCAGAAGCAGGAGACTGGACGCAGGTTCCCTTTTGAAAAAGCAGAGACTGCTTTAAAGACGCGACTTCCATGGGGTAGACGCGATGTTTGGCCCGTTTGAGGGGACGCGGACTTTGGAGAGACGCATCTCTTGAAATGCAGACGCGATTTTCTGGGTGCATTTATGATGATGCTGACGGGGCATGTCCACCGAAGAGCCGCGTACTTTGGGGCGCGCACCTGTGCCATGTCATGATTACGCCGCCAGCTGGCCTGGGGAAACGGCGAGATTTCGCCTTTTGGCGCGCGGATCTCCCGGTTCATTAAATGAACTGCTCCACGTGTCAACTTCTGACTTGTGGCGGGGTCGCGACACATGATCTTCCCTATTCAAACAATGATTTGGCTCCACGCGTCAGGTAGCGATTCGCTGCAGCGTTTATTGGGCCAAACGCTGCGTATCTTCGCGAATCTCTGTGCCTATAAAAGGCAATCAGTTAGAGAGACGCATCTTCTTCTCCGAACGCATTTGCTGAGAAAAGAGAGCTTCCCTCCTCTTGTTTGTTCATCTGTCCATCTTCGAACTCGGATTTCTGAACATCGATGGCTCCCAAGACGAAACCGACTGCATCATCCTCAAGGGCGACCGTCGCCGAGGCTGAGAGAGATGCTTCCTCTGCGCAGGAGGGTGTTTTCCGAGGTAAAAATGCACCTTCGGCGTGGGTTCCGCCATTAAAACATGTTCATAGAACCCTAAGAACCTTTAACACAAGATCGTGTTTGATTCTCGGACGCTGTCCTTGAGATGATAACCGGGGCGCGGGCCTGATGATCCGACGCTGGTGAACTCTGCACTCTGGATCCTTCACTTAGAATATTTCTAATTGTGAAGGTCTCTGGACGCGATTTGCAGAACGCGGATTTGATCCGTGCGTTCTGTGCCGCGTTTTGTGCCATCAGGCGCCGATTTGATGAATCTGGCGTCTGAGTCCAAGCACTTTGAAATTTCACAAGTCTTGGTTTGCAGAACGCGGATTTGATCCTTGCGTTCTGTGTCTTCAACCGTCGATTTTGTAGAATCTGGCGTTTGAGTCCAAGTACTTAGAATTTTCATAAGTCTTGGTTTGCAGAACGCGGCTTTGCAGGTCTGGACGCGGGTTCGAAAAATTTCTGCGTCCAGTATCTCTTCTGCGTTTTGGTGCAAGTTCGCAGGTCTGGACGCGGATGATAACTCCTGCGTCCAGTGTCTCGGCTGCGTTTTGAATTATGAACACTTAGCGTCTTCCCTTATTTTTGGCAAAGTATCTGACCAAGTGTCTTTTTCTTTTGCAGGTAGGCTTGCTCGTCCTTTTTCAGGTTTGCTGGGCCCCAGAAAGAATATACCGGCTGGCGAACTTGCTCCACGTTCGTTTGTGAGAGATTAAATTATGGTCCTCGTCGTTTGTGAGAGATTAAATTATATCTCTGACGAGGACCCACATCTCGCCAAGGTCTCTTCAGATCTCCTGCACCACTCTTGCCTGATGGCAAGAGATGGTCAGGTCAAGTATGACGGCGAGGAGGTTCCGGCGGTTACAGTGGCGGAAAGATCCTCTTCCTCTCCCTACTCCAGAAGTGACATCAAGGACATTCCGTTGGATGGCCTGCTGGGGAAAGGGATGGTGATGAATGCAGGACTTTCTGCTGCCGCTGGACCTAGTGGAGGGTAGCATCCTTTGTGATGACTCCTAAACTTCCTCTCTCACCCCAGGAGTGACTCCATGTTTGTTGGATGGTCTGCTAGGGAAAGAGACGCGCCTGAACGAAGGGTTGCAGGACCTTCTGTTGCCACCGGACCTCAAGAACACCATTGCTCTTAGCTTAATCAGCTAGGGCGCTTTCGACTTTTGCGTCATCGCCATGGCGCAATCGGTTCCAATTATGCACCTGGGATCAGATGCGGTTTCAAGGAGTGAGTACGGCCTCTGAGAGAGAGAGGGACTTCTTTGTACTCCTTAATTGTAACACTCATCTTATTGTATAAGAGAGCGTTTTGTATCACTTTCATATGCTTGAATATCAATAAAAGTGACACTTTTCTTTTTGCCTCTTTCTGTTGTCTTGAATGTTTTGTTTTAGAAGCAAAAGAATGATTTTGGTGGACCCGCCACTTTATAAAAGAAAGTGACAAGTGGAGTGTGTACCCCCAGAGAAGGTGAACTTTTATCAAGGATTTGGGATTAACTTGATTTAAGATCAGCTGGGGATTTTGATGGAAGCATTGTTTATCGGTGTAATGTTAACCAACAATGCCTCCAAAATGAATTTGATACTCGGTTGGGGAGAATATCAAATGAAACTAGACTCGTGGGGAATCTAGTAAGATTTTTACCGTTAGAGGTGTGATATTAACTTAACGGTTTAGAAGTAGTCTTGTTAGAAGTGTAATGTTAACTTGACAAGGACGTGAGTTAGAGGTGTGATATTAACCTAACTCACCAGCATCTCAGTTTTATTTGGGAAAACTGAGGGTGTCACTGTCATAGGTGTGATGTTTAACTTAACAGTGATAGTAATGCTAGAGGTGTAATGTTGAACTTGGCATTAGTCGTCTCGGCTTAAAGAAGTCGAGGAAAGGTCATAGCCATAGGTGTATTGTTGAACTTAGCAATGACTCGGATGCTAGAAGTGTAGTGTTAACTTGGCATCGTCCGTCTCGGCTTGGACAAGGAAGTCGAGGAAAGGTCATAGCCATAGGTGTATTGTTGAACTTAGCAATGACTCGGATGCTAGAAGTGTAGTGTTAACTTGGCATCGTCCATTTCAGCTTCGATATGGAAGTCTGAAGAAAGGTGACTGTCAGAGGTGTGATATTAACTTGACAGACACTCGATGTACCGCTTAGAGGTGTAATGTTAACTTAAACAGTAGTTTGTCAGAGGTGTGATATTAACTTGACAAGAATTTGCTTGCGATAGGAGCAATTTGAGGACCTGTCATTCTATTGATGAGAATTGACAAGTAGAATTTGAAGTGCCAGAGGTATAGTGTTAACTTGGCAAATTTGAGAGTTTGTTATTCTATGCAGAGTTAACAAGCCAGGTTTGTACTCGACGAGGAGTATTCATTACCAGAGGTATAGTGTTAACATAGTAATGATTGCATTTTGTGGTCCTACCATTCTATGGATGAGAATTGGTAAGGAATTTTTGGAGGGAAGAGTGGAATCAAGTCCACTTAGGATTTTTAGCAAACCCTCAGCTATCAACGGATTTGAGGTGCCTTTACCAACTACCGTTTGAGTTGGGCTAGCCATGCTATTCCCCTCAGCATGATAAGTTGTCGAGGACTTATGTTGGGCTTAAAAGCCAACATTTTCCTCTATCCTTAGCCGTCGAGGGCGTCGGATCAAATGGGAACGTGTCCCTTAGGATTTTTAGCAAATCCTCAGCTGTCAACGGGTTTGACATGCCTTTACCAACTACCGTTTGAGTTGGGCTAGCCATGCTATTCCCCTCAGCATGATGAGTTGTCGAGGACTTATGTTGGGCTTAAAGGCCAACATTTTCCTCTATCCTTAGCCGTCGAGGGCGTCGGATGTTTGATCAGAGGTGTACTTTTAACTTGATCGGAAGAAGAGTACTATTAAGGATAGTACTTCTTCAGGAATTTGCCATTGATTGGCATCATGAGTGTATCGCCATTTGAGGTTATGAGGCGATACGATCCATTTGAGTAGACTGACTCTACTACAAACGGTCCTTCCCATTTGGGTTGGAATTTTCCTTTCGTCTTGTGCGTCATGACCATGGGTCTTCGGACGGCTAAGACGAGGTCGCCCTTCTTGAAAGTTCGCGATTTGACTTTCTTGTTGAAGGCTCTGGTGATACGAGCTTGATAAAGCTCGATTTGTTGCTGGGCCTGCAGACGCTTGTCGTCCAAGGCTTCCAATTCTTGGAGTCGCTGTCGATGCTTCTCCTCTGTTGTCATCTCCGCTGTCACGGCGACGCGAAGAGATGGAATTTGGATTTCCAGTGGAAGGACGGCTTCGCATCCGTACACCAAGGAAAATGGCGTGACTTTAGTTGGGGTTCGCACAGTCGTGCGATAGGCCCATAAGCATTCGCCCAACTTATCGTCCCAGTCTCGTTGACTTTTCGAGACGAATTTCTTGAGAAGCTTGCCAATAGTCTTATTGAAAGCTTCTGCGAGGCCGTTAGCGGGCGGATAGTATGCCGTTGATGACACACTCTGGATTCTGAACTTGGCGCAGAATCTCTGAAAAGCCTGGCTGATGAACTGGGGTCCATTGTCATGGACAATCCGCCGAGGCACACCGAATCGGTAAATAACGTGATGTTTCATGAACTTGATCACGTTAGATGATTTTACCTCCTTCAAAGGGATAGCTTCGGCCCACTTTGAGAAGTAATCGGTTATCGCTAGGATGAACCGATGTCCCTTTGATGATGGTGGGCTGATAGGACCAACCACGTCCATCCCCCACATTTCGAACGGCCAGGTAGAGGTCGTAGAGTGGAGGTATCCTGGTGCTTGATGGATGAAATCGCCATGTATTTGACAGGCGTGACATCTTTTGGCATAGGCAACAGCATCGGCAACCATCTTGGGCCAGTAGTAACCCAATCTTTGGAGTCGGTTTGCCAGCTTCGGGCCAGGTTGATGAGCTCCACACGTACCATCGTGGGCTTCTTTCAACACTTCGTGGGCTTCTTTTGATGAGAGGCACCGGAGCAGGATCCCGTCATGCGATCTACGATACAATATTCGCGAAATCGCATTGTAGTAGAATTTGGAGGCTTTCCTTCGGATGGCAGCCGCCTCCCTGGTGTCTTCGGGCAAGATGCCGTATAAGACAAAATCAATGTAGGGGAATCGCCAGTCTTTAAGCTCTGGATCGGTCGACACTTCAAGTGTTTCCTTACCGCGACGATCTCCCGTTGACCTCTGGTAGTCTCCGAGGGGACTTTTTGGGCAGTATAGGTCGTGGCTGTAGACGAATACCTTCTCCATTGCTCCAGCTGGAAGAGCTAAGGAGGCAGCAAGGGATGCAAGTGCATCTGCATGCGCATTTTGCTTGCGCGGTACATGGTCGATGTAGAAGTTTGAAAACCTCTCGGCCATGTGGATTGTCGCGTTGTAGTAGGGTACTAGATCTTCATGCCTGACCTCATACTCTCCGCGAACTTGGCTGACGATGAGTTTGGAGTCACCATACGCCTCGAGATTTTTAACGCCAATCTCATCGGCGAATTGCATCCCAATCAAAAGAGCGTTGTATTCCGCCACATTGTTGGAGCAAGGCTCGGTTAACGAGACAGCTCGGGGAATCACATAATCTTGTGGGGAGACGAGTACTACTCCTACCCCCGCAACTGTGTGTCCCTTAGGGCTTGTTCTCGATGCACCATCGAAGAAAAGTTGCCATACTTGTCCTTCGAACAATGTCTGGGTTAGGCAGGCTTCGGCGACCTCGTCTGGGAGATCCTCGTAGAGTTTAGCTGCCCTCGGATCTGGGTGTTCGGCTAAGAAGTCCGCCACCGCTTGTCCTTTAATGGCTTTTTGGGGTAGGAAGTGCATCTCATATTGAGAGAGCAATATAGCCCATTTCGCCAGTCGGCCGTTCAATGATGAAGGCTTTGTCATGAGTAACCTCAGGGGGTTGACTTTGAATATGACATTTATGGTTTGGCCCACCAGATAGTGTCGCATTTTCTGAATAGCGAACACCAGTGCCAAACATTCCTTCTCGATCGGGTTGTACCGATGTTCGGCTCCGATCATCGTTCTACTTAGGTAGTAGATTGCTTGTTCTCGCCCTTGGTCATCATTCTGAGCTAGTAGAGCTCCCAAAGAATGATCCATTGATCGGACGTACACCAGGAAAGGCTTTCCGGATACCGGAGCTGCAAGGACTGGTGGTAGGGTGAGGTATCGTTTGATCTCCTCAAATGCTTGCTGGCAAGCGTCGTCCCAAATGAACGAAACGCCCTTCTTCATCAGCTTAGCGAAGGGTTGGCATCTCCCGGAGAGATTTGAGATGAATCTGCGGATGTATGCCAATCGTCCTTGCAATCCTCTGAGCTCCTTGAGGCTTCTGGGGGTTGCATCTCTTGGATAGCACGGACTTTCTCCGGATCCAAATGGATTCCTGTGGAAGTCACAACAAACCCTAGGAATTTGCCACTGGCTACCCCCAGGAAGGACTTGGTGGGGTTCATCTTCAATTGATGAGCCCGCATGATGTCGAAGACCTTCAGAAGGCTCAACTTGGGGAGTCTCGCGTTTGGGTCGCCAAACGCGGATCTCTCGCACTGGACGAGGTGCGGGCAAGGCATCGGATCGTACGCTGCGTTCAACCCCAGTCAGAAAACCAACGGTTCCGACTGAGTGTTGACGCGCGCGTCTTCTCTGTCGACGCTCGGCATTCCGATTGCGCCGTGGAGGAAGAGAGAAGCCAACAACTTCCTGGTTTGTAGAACCAGGGGTGTTTGCCACGCGGGTCTCCTGAGAGACGCAGACGCGGGCGTTCTGTGCGACACGGTCGATCGCACCAGTAGATGTGCCGGGGACCACGCGGGCCTTCAGAGAGGCGTTGGCGCGTGTGTTCTGCGCGACGCGGTTGATCACAGCAGAGGTGTCTGAGGTTACGCGGGCCTTCTGGGAGGCGTCGGCGCGTGAACCAAACTTGGCACAGTGGGCAGCAGGAGCACCCGACAGAGCCTCAGATTGGGCTTCAGGGGGCTGTCCACTTGAGACCCTGCGGCAGACGCGGGTCTTTGGGCTCTTGGAGCCAGAAGAGAGGAACTCTTCATACTTCGCCTGGTCGAACTCGACGACGAGTGATTCGACCATTTTCCCCTTACGGAGAACGTCATCTTGCACCACGGTGCGCTCGTCAGTAACGAAGGTATTCCCCAGCGGAGTCGCCATCTCTTGTATGCGCCGGAAAAAGAAAGAGGGAATTGCTGTAAAGATTTCTTTGAATCAGATGAAAAGATTACAACAAGACTTTTCCTTCCAGTTACAAGGGAGGGAGGATGTTGAAGCTTGAATCCCCCCTTTGTTTAATGCTGGGTTCTTCGTGTGGCGGTGGAGAGTGAATCTTGTTCTCCGTTGACCAGATGACCGTCCTGGACCGTCGGGGGTCTTCTCTTCGGTCGGTAGAAAGAGTAACTCAGCTCCGTCTACCAAAACTCTCAAAGAGGAGGTAGGCGAAGAGCGGCTAGTACTCAGTAAGCTCGCTGAAGAGTCTCCTCCCTCTGTCTGTTGTTGAAATCGTGCTTCCCTCTTGATGATCCTCTTGCCTGGATTCGATCGATCTTGATGATGCCTTGACCTTCTTAATTCTCGACCTCTCCAAAGCTCCGATCCCCTCTTCATAGCAAACAAGGCTATTTATAGGGGTCTCAGGGGGTGAAGGTGCCTCCTGAAAACGCTCCCGAATGAGGGGCCACTACCCGCTACATGCGCGGTGACTGGCCCCGCAATCAGGGCAGTTGCAACTGAGACGCGGGCGTTGAGCCAAACGCGCCTTGAAGCTTGAGACGCGGGCGTCGAGCCAAACGCGCCCTGAAGTTGAGACGCGGGCGTCGAGCCAACGCGCCTTAATGCTGAGACGCGGGCTTCGGGCCTTCACGTCTGGACGCTGAGGCGCGGGCGTCGGGCCGACGCGCCTTGATGCTGAGACGCGGACTTCGGGCCGACGCGTCTGGACGTTGAGACGCGGGTGTAGAACCAACGCGTCTTAAATGCTGAGACGCGGGCATCGATTCCTCGCGTCTAGAGCTTGAGACTCTGCTTCCTTAATGGCTTGTCTGTTAGTCATTTTTTAGACAGCCTACACCCACCAGAAATTTTTCTTACATAACCCACTAAAATATATGTATAATCATTTTTTAGAATTTCCACCCCATCAAATTTCCAAATTTCATAATAAATTTCAGAGTTAATTGTGTCAACCTCCTTGTCCCAAAATGGAGTATGGAAAGATGGAATTATTGACTTGGACATTATAGGTGCGGGAACGAATACCGACTCAAGGAAGATACTCAAATCAAGTAAGGGCTCAGGAGTCGGGTTAGGTTCAAGAATTGAGTCCAAGTCAAGAAATTGAAACTCAAGTCCACAATCTTCTTCCCATAATGGAATGTGACCAAATATGGGTGATATCTCTTTACTTCCAATATTAAGGAATTCTAGCTCATCGCCATACAATTCTTCAAAACTAAGGTCAACATCTTCCATCAGAATTGTACAATCAGTTTCAGAAGTAAAGAGATTGTGAGAATCTAGGTCGCATATCTCATTGGGTTCAATGTAATAAAAAGAACTTGCCAATTTATCCATAGGATTTTCAAAATTGCACAATTGGTCAAGTTCAATATGATCATCTAAAATGGGTGATTCAATTTCATGATGAATTGGAATAGGGTCCAATGTTGACTCGGGAAAAGTGAAATCAGGTGAAGACACTGGAGTCATTATTGGATCAGGAAATAAAATTGAATCATCAAGTTGGGGATCAAGATCATATTCATCCTCAAGTTCTATTTCAGGAAAGGAAAAACTTGCCAAATTATCAAGAATTGGAGTTTCGGCAAGTTCAAATGATGGCACTGAAATAGAATCTTGTTGTCCAAAGCAACTTGGTTCGTAGGCTCTAAGAGAGTGGTCTGTGATATCAGAAATGGCCGAACGGTGATAACGTAAGGATTGAACCATCAGATCTATGTCACGATCACGGGCTAATCTAGCCTGAGTCATGGCTGCAAGCATCCTTTCATAGTCGATAGGTGCATCATGCTGTGATTGGACTTGAAAAGATGAAGTGTAATCGTGATGAAGTTGTGAGTCGGTGGACTCACGCATTATCATGTCTGCGATTGATGGTAATTTTTGCTTGGACTCGTGCATACTTATCATTTCCCCGATAGATGGTATTCTATTCTGAATGGAGGGATCTAAGTATGAATCATTGAAAGAATGTGGACTAGATGGATATGAAGGACAATTTGGTTGAGAATTAGACTCGGGGGACTCGAAACCCCATGAACTCTGTGACGAGTTGAAATTATTATGGAAATTATAGTCATAAGATGGAGGGTGTGGGCTATATTCATTCGGATAAGACCATTCCGGCACACTAGATTGGTCAAAGTTATGATATGCCGGGTGGTAATATCCGAATAATAGTTAGGTGTGTAATATGGATTAAAATTGGAATTATTATTATATGCCATATCGCACCAACACAAAACAAAAAAAAAAAGAAAACAAATAAGCAAACAAAAAAAAATTCTAACCTAAGTTAGGGTAGACCTATGACCTAGACGACTCCTAACTGGTTAGACTGTCCACGGGGGGTAGGGTGTAGACTTTGACCACAAGTTAATCAGCCAGGTCAGGGCAAGAGTGGTGGGAGGTTTTCCGTCAAAGACGTTCCTTAATTAAATAACCACCAATCTTCGGGCTTTCGGCCCTCAATCCCTTTCCTAGACACTGATTTGGCAAGAGTCAACTTCCAACACTGTTCCCCTTAGGATAATCTCTTATTGAGTCTGACATGTCCCTAGGGCCAACGTCTACTCAGTTTTAGTTAGGCTTGGGTTAGTGAGTGCTTGGGATATGATTTTTGGGCTAAGGAAGGGTGATGAAATCCCCACATTATCTTATTAATGGGTTATGCCCTTAAAATGAATTAGTGCAAGTGTACAAGATAAGTAGATAAGATTCACTCAAAGCAGAAAATCAACCAAGAGATGAGTCCTATTCTACATGCAATGCGTACGTACCTTACTCCAGCACTCTTCAACAGTAAAATAAAGTAATTGAAAAGACACGTGCCTAATATGCAAACGTCTAATCAATTTTTATTTTTAACAACAAATAATTTACTGTTGAATTAATTAGCAGATACAGGTATATCACAGAACAAATCAGAACAGAGTAGAAAGCAGTATTTTAATTTGAAGCAACCTGCAAAATACTGCAGTCAGTAATTCACTACTGAGGCCGCGTTTCGCGGCTATGGCCGCGGATCCGCGGCACTACAGTAGACTCTGGTGCTTTGCCTTCGAGGGCAGAGGCACAGAGTAGCTGTATGTCCACTGCTGCTGCTGTTTTTCTGATTCCTGTTCTCCAAACCTGCAAACAGAAAAGAATAAAAGAATAGTTAATAATAAATTTTTTTTTTATTAGAGATAAACTTACCGTCCCTCCCCGGCAACGGCGCCAAAATTTTGATTGAACTTTTACCTGCACACAAAAGTATAGATGTTAGATTTAGAAGTAAAGGTGTGCAGTGTTCAATTCGAATCCGCTGTAGCAAGGCTATGCGGGTCGTGGTCCTCAGGGAGGGACTAGCGATGGAAGCGTTTGTAAGTTTTACTCTAAAAATTTATCTTTTTATTATTAGCAGTGGTATTTACAAGGAAGTGTGGTGAAAAGAATTAGAGAGAGATGTGAAGATGTGGATCTAATCTAAAGAAAGAAAAGAAAGAAAACTATAACGTACAAACCTCTTCAGCCTGCTTACCTTCAATCCGTGCGATGATTTACCTTTTCTCGGAAGACTTGCAAGTATGGCGTATAGGATGTTCATCGCCATAAGCCATCAAGGATTCTTCTTTGGCTAGGTGTTCTCAATGCAATTGGGTCTCATTGTTCGCAAGGCATTAGAGAGAAAATAGAAGGGAGTGAATACTGAGATACACAAGATTGAACAAGAATAAAATAAAATAAAATAAAACAAAAATAAAAACAAGAATTGAAGAACATAAAATAATAAAAGAATAAAGACAAACCTTGATTCGATTATTAAACAATGGTGGAAAAAATACAACTTACACCGACTGTCACCATCAGTATAAGTGGATCCCTTCCTCCATGAATACATCATCTCCTCTCAGCTTTTACAAAAAGAAAATAAAAAATTACAAAGGAGGAAAGAAAATCTAACCTAGAAGAAGAAAAACCTAAACCCTAGCTTTTGGCCCTTTGCTGGACGCTGGACGCTCTGTACGTTGCACTGCAGGGGGTATTTATAGGTGCAGAAGGGATCAGAGTCCTGGATAAAGTAGCTCACGAAATCTGGTAGTCCATCTCATCCAGATTGCCGCGATTCTGCGGCAATACAGTGGCATCTGGCCACGCGCTTTGGCGCGTGGCTTCTTCTGGTCCATCCATTTGGGCGCCTGCTTCTGGAAGCTGCATCCTGGCTCTTTATTCTGGATTTTTCGAGATAACTTAGTAATCAAGTTACCTTGATCTCAAATATCCCAAATCTTCTATCTACGAATTTTCTTCTTATCTTGGGCTTTTATCCTCATCCTGCAAGTGTTTAGGGTTGGATAGAAGTCTATCCTTTCCTTATCTTTGATATTTGCAATTTTTAGCCCTTGTATTTGCATTTTGACTTCTTGTAATTGCGCTTTTGCACCTGGGCTTCAAACATGGGCTTGGATCTGGGCTTTTGGGCTCTTTTAAGCTTTATTTATTATTAAAATAATAATTCGAGGCTTGCACACATTAAATAACAAAATATTAATAAATGTGCATTATAATATGAATAAATGTGCAAATGTGATTGTAAATATGATGACAATTATGCATTTTTTACTACTAATCAATGAGACTTCATTATTGAAATCTACCATCTCCCAGCAGATGGAGAGGATGAAGACCAAGGATGTATCGCAGCGGGTGGAGGTTGATACTACTCCACCATTTCTAGTTAGTTCGGTATCAGTTAAGATCATCTGGATACCGGGTGGATATCGTGTAGCCGCTTTGGATACTGAACATGTTGAAGACGTTAATGAGGATGTCGAATTGTTTGCAGCTATTGGAGCCAAGATGAATCCACGAAAATGGATGAAGAAGCGTGAATCTCAAATTGGTGAGTTAGACAAGCTCAAATTGAAGCTTATTGTTCTCCATAACATGGTAAATAGATTCATATGACTCAAACAGTTTAGTTCATTGTAACAGATTTGGATACAGTTGTTTAAGCTCAATGGAGCTTGTCTGGATGAACTACAAATGGCTTGATCCCCTGAGCAGGGGGTACATAGGCAACCAAACTGATACAGCCCGATGGAGTCGACATGGTGTCATGTTGTATTTGGCTCAGATTCGAAAAATCTTTACTGGGGTGGAGAATTATAAGAAGAGAGGATAAAATCTTGTTAGTAGAGTTTTTAACTTAGTTTTTTAACTCATCAGAGAAACACAGAGTACGGAGTTTGCATGGAGCGGGTACGTGAATTCGCCAACAGGAGAAGCAATCTGTTGTGTCTGTCGACAGGCCATCTGGCTGTCGATAGAGACAGATTTTTCTCGAGAGTCGGGTGTTGTGCAGACTGACTCAGCCTGTCATCAACGTTTGGTCTATGGGTAATTTTCAATTTAGGTTCAGAGTTCATTTTTTATCTGAATTTGGAGTGGTTTATTTCTTTATTTTCATAGACTCTGTGGCTATAAAAAAAATGGGTATTTTCATATATTGATTATATTTTGTAATAGATTAATTAATAAGATCTCTCTCCTTTCTGCCTCGAGAATGTAGGCAATTGCCTAACCTCGTTAAATTTGTGTTCTCGCTTTCTTCTTTTTGTTTTTTTTTGTTCGTGCAATTGGCGATTATTATCTGGTGGTGTTGTCCTCTGCGCAAGGGATTCCAACAAGACCATCAAGATCTACAAAAGGAATTACATCAAGGCATGCAAAACCCACAATTGTCGACATCTTCTCGCAACTCAAGTCAAACATACTCCTTAATAAAGAAAACTCTAAAACATGCTTCCCTTGTCAGATCATGATTGATATGCAAAACGATGGTTGCATGCATGTGATTCAATGATTTTTTTGTCCTAAGTTGTGTTAGTATTTTGAGTACCTCATATTCATTGGAGAAGAATACTGGTTCAGGTGGAGATGTTACAAGCTTCAGAAATCAAGCTTCGGACTGTATATGACTTGTGCATGTTATACTTCGACTTATAACTCTATTAGTCGACTTATAGTTTGGTATAGTCGACTAGTGCTTGGCAATAAAGAGTTGGGGTTCTCGGATTTTGTCAGAGTAGTCGATTAATAAGGGCATAGTCAACTAATACATGTTATTAGTCGACTTATATGAGGGTCTAGTCAACTAATTTCATGTTCTGACAATTTTTTTCTGGGTTCTGTTTTTAGATTGGATGGGATTCAGGTTTCCTTCTTTCTCTGAGACGGTGCAGATTGAATTATTGAAGTTTGGATTAGACTAAGATCATCTTAGGTGATTATATAAACCCCTTGAGATGGTCTTTGAAGGTAAGTCTAAAGAAGTCGAGTTTATAAAAGTTTTCACAATTGAGAGTTGTGTAAGAGAGATCTTCTCGTAACTCTTATATTTTCTTCTCTATTTTCAATAAAATTTCTACCCTTCTCTTCGTGAATGTAGGCACTCTTGCCGAACCATGTTAAATCTGGTGTTTTTTGATTGTGTGGTGATTAGTCTCAAATGCTTGCTAGTGGTATATCTTCTACATTTTCGCTGCCAAGTTTTCAACTCGGTATTCCTTTGTTGTTATATCAGTGTTGATAAACAAGTTGTACGCAATAATGGAGAATCTATGGGTTGTTAAAGTGAAAATATCAACGATGTGACTCTCAATCAACAAGCACAACGTTATCTAGATATCGATGATATCTTTTACACATCAATATCTATACTACATATGTATGATATCGATATACATATGCATGGAGAGGATATTTAAAAACTAGGCCTGTCCAGATCCAAGAATGTCACCTAACAGTATACCCAAGCATGCAAGTTGCAAGACAGTAGAGCAATCATGCTTGCTGAGCTGTTCTCAATTCTCAGCAAGAAGCAACATCACTGATACAATGAATAGAGAGATATCCATCCATGGCCGAGGCTTTTATAAAAAGGAAGGAATACAACTCTCCTCTAATGGTAGAGAGCATGCATGTTGCCTGGCCCCATATTTCTCACTCACTTGGGGTCCTTTTGATTTGATGCTGTTCTCCTCCACAAAGTTTTCTTGCTCTCATGTCAGAGGGTGGGATCAAGAGAGAAGCCACTCAAGGAACAAGACCATGGGGTGTCACTCTCTCTTGGTCTCTAGGTTTATTACACATAAGCTAGCTAGAGATGTATATATAACTAACATTAACAAAGGATATTAGTCTTGCATGTGGTCTTCATACAAAGAACTCTCTAAAGGGTACTTCCCCTCTATTCTTGTTGCTTGTATGGGGCAAAAAAAATATATATATATAAAACCTTTTTCAAGATGTTTGGGCAAAGTGATGGAGGTAAGCATGCATATTGATGAATCTGCAGGCAAAAAAAGAGAGCTTTTTTTTTCAGCCGACCACTGAGATACTATGGAAGCCCATACTCACACCTAGCTGAATGTTTTGAGTATTGTTTCTTAAAGAAAGTTTGACTCTCTTTTTGCATGAAGAAGTTGGATAAGTATCCTCCATTATCTATCTCTGCTTATGTTGGGGACACGTCTTGAACTTGTAATCGTTTTTATCATATTTGTTAGTTCTCTCATAAGAAATTGTGTTTTAACATGAGGGTACTTGAAATAACTTATCTCTACAACATTTAAATAATTAGATTCTAAAAAAAAAAAAAATTCTAATATGAGAGTACATGAAATAATTTTTCTCTATTATTATAATATGAGTGTGGACATTGATGAAATTATGATGGTAGAGATGAGAGCCTTTCTTTCACTAGTCACTAACCTTGAAACCACTTAATTAGCCACAAAATTGTTATAACACTAGTAGGTTGCTCTGGTCTCTTATTTTCAGCCACAAATTAATTCACATTTTTTCTTAGTTTTCAACTAATTTAGAGGCCAAATAATTAACATCCAAACAAAAATATTTTTCCTACCAATTGTAATATGTCTACATGTCACCACTCACAACCACCACCAAGCTCCTATAAATATCTTAAAGCTATCAATTTCATGGGGCTAATCCCTTCATGGATGTGATTAAGATATGTGTCATACTTTTGTAATTTTCTCTTAATCAACAGTTCATCTTACATCATTCCACTGTTTTCTATTAACCTGGGATTTAATTACCATGTACTTGCCGACAATAGTTGAGGTTCTTATTTGGATTTTTATGCACATAAAAATCTAAAATTGTACCAATTTTCTTTCAATAACTTAATGCACTATCGAGTATTGCGGTTTATTCTCCCTTTTTTTTCAAAAAAATTGACATGCTTATGAATAGAAAACTTTGAAAAAGTGCATTAGACAATAATAGTGCAAGAAATGTTGTGTTTGCACAGTACTTGAGATGACACGGCTTCACAATAGAAATAACTTATATTATTAGTACAGTTGATATATATTACAAGTTCATTACTTGCCAATTTAAGCTTTTTTACATCTTTTGTGAATTTCTTGAGCTTATAAATTATAAGTCGTTTGTACAAGTTCTTGTGTAGAAAATAAAATATGTGAACAGGAAAATATTTGACATCCAAGCCTGCAAACAAAAGAGTCAGAAGAAATTACTTGCAGAAAAGATGAAGAGGGAGAACTTAAAGAGTGTAGACAAAAACACAGAATGCCAAGAAAGCTGAACGCAATTGGACACAATGCCACCGTAAAAACAAGCATGATTACCACCACACGAGAAGCCATTAGGGGCATCAAAGAAGAGGACAAAGGATAAGTGAAATTCTTTTGGTTTTTGTTGCATCTCCATCAGCAGATCATGAGCAAGCATCTGTAGGAACTATCACCTTCGTCAACTCCAGGAGAAACAAACTATGATTGAGAAGAAAGGTTAATGATGCAAAAACCCTTTTTTTTTACAGCCTAATCATTGTCAGTAAGTTGACGAACCAGTGGATTAGCCCACTGGTAAATACCCTTTCCTCTCAAGAGATTCGCAGGTTTAATCCTGCAGTTTGTCAAATAAGATATTTAACTTGAATAATTTTTTTTGAGTTAAAATGGTGAATCTTTAAAGTCTCTCGCGTCCCATTAATAAGTTTTTAATGAAACAATCTAGTAAAAATATCATGAAAAGTGCACATGTCCTCTCAGGCCTAAAAGCTTCATCGCACACGCAGGTGAAAGAGGAGAGAAAAAAGAAAAATACATTGAAAGATAAAGAAACATGCACCAGAAGAATAAACTCACCCTAATACAAAATACAGGCAGTAGCAAAAGCCAGCTCTAAACCAGAAAAGCGAATATAAGAACTCTGCGACGTCCTCCATCATGTATCCTCTGAATCATTATCTAGACCCCTACCATGTGTGTCCTCTGAGAGAGGCCTCTCCTATCTCTATCTGATTCAGAGCTCTCTTTGCCACCTGAAAGAAAATTAAGCCAACGAGAAAAAAAAAATAGTGCAGGCATGCAAAGTTTTTTTTTCAGAGAATCTTGCTGAGTTATTAAATATTCTATCATTATGCTCCTTTCAAATCCTCACAAAAAAATTACATTCGCCCGATAAATTCCAAATAGTCTGTCACATTTATTAAAATAATTAGTGACGAGTGCATGCGTATAGGGTGGATGGGTGACCTCCATCTTGTTTCTCAGAAGTAGAAAATGTTCAGTCAATTGACAATTAATTATACTTGTTTCCACATGATCTACACCCATCAAGAACAAAGATTTTGTCTCAAATATTTAAGGATTCATGAATTTTTATGCTTTCATTTAGCTCTACTATGATGCATCTCTTAGATTCAATTAACAAATCATATATATTAAGGAAAACAATTAGATTTTAGGACTAAGATATGATTATATTTAAGAGTTTTTTATACTTAGGATTTTCTATTATTTTGAAATTTCTATAGCTTTGTAACATGTATCTAGATACTCTCAAATAATGCCTTAATCAACAGTAATGTATATACTTCAGTTCCTCAATTGAGTTTCACATGGTATCAGAATCATCCCTCTTATTAAACATGCTGCGCCTGTTTTCAAACTCTAGAATTATGGTGAAGTGTTTGACAACTTGATGATAACAATTACCCACACGATGAAATACAATTTATATATATTCGATTTGTTTGATCAGATTAGAAACAGCCAAGCTAAGAGGGGAATGGAATTAAAATTTAGTCTCAGACTAGAAATTGAGTATAAAATTTAAGTGCTTACTATGTGATTATGATAAAGAAAAAAAATACATTGCCATGAAACACCTTGGGAATTAATTTTTCGGATCTATAACAGTCTTTGACTCATAATTGCATGCCTACTGTTGCTTCGAGTAAGGATCACCTCAAAAAAGTTGTTCAGAAATTTGGATATAAAGTGGAGTGGATTGTACAAGAATATCTGTAAGTTCGGTTCAGGAATTTGGACTTTAAGAGGTGGATGGAATAAAGATTTAGTCTCATATCAGTAATTGAATGAGAATTTAAGTATTTAGTGGGTGACTGCAGACCTGAAACCGGCCAAGGATTGGACGGGTTTAAACAGCAGACGGCACATCTACGGTGGAGGAGAGAAACTACGACTAAGAGGACGTGCCGGTGGCTTCGTTTTGTTCTTTCTTCTTTTTGAGGACAAACTATGTATTAGTATTTTTATGCATATTTGTATCTTTCTATCTGTGAGATGTTTTGCTAGATTCTTATTAATGAGACGTCGGAAAAATTTTTAACTCACAAATTTTTCTAAAAAAAATAATCATGATGTTTCGATAAATAGTAGCTAAATGAAAAATATTTATCTTCTATCTCTACCATTATCTGAACCTTAGTTAAGTGAGTGCACCATAAAGTACATGGCTCCACAGAAAACATTGGATAAAGAATACAACTTGCTTGTCAACTGGCCTCTCCACTCTCTAAGTGACATGGAAAGCCACTTATTGTTATAGATATTTTTCTTCAATTTTAATTTTTTTCCCCTTTCTTTCTTTTGGTGAACTACATGCATGCATTTATAACTGCCCAAGCTATAGCATTCAAAAGTTTTCTACTCATTTTTTCTTATATAAAAAGAAAACCAGTGACTAGACAAAAAAGCTATGTGCTTGATGATTGAGAGCTAGGTTGCATGTATAACTTGAGGAAGATGGGGGAAAAAAATATCAGTAAATAGCCAAAGGCTGGCCTGTAGGTGGGAAGGTAAAAGCACAGAGCCCATGATAGTAACCCCACATGAAATGATCATAGAAGCACATGCCAAACTAGCAAAAAAAAGCTTTAAACTGCCCTCCTTTTAATGGCTTCAAACCTTTGCTCCCCACACTCTCCTTGTGGTCCTCCCATCCCATCCCTTATCACATAACTCACCAACCTTGGTCACATCAAAACCAACTAGGGAGAGTGCTCTCCTTCACCACCCCCTCAAAAGAAGAAGAGGAAGAGAGAGAGAGAGAGAGAGAGGAGAGAGAGAGAGAGAGAGAGAGAGAGAACAAAGATAACAATTTACATCCAAACCCAATCCAACCACCACCATTTTGATCAAGCTACAAGTGAGCACTCAAGGAGATTAATTTGCATGTAAGCTTAGTCTCATGATGAATGAACATACATGAGTGTGCTAGATTAATCTTCGGGATCAAATTATGTATGCGTGATCCCGACTATGTTTAGTAGGATCTATAAGTGACAACATGTTCGAACAAGTAGTATCAGAGTTAACGGTAACACCACGTTGGTGATCGACTTTATTCTCGATTGTTCCGTAGTGTTACCCAGTTGACACGTGATTGTCACAAGCATGAGTCCAGTAGTCACGTTACAGGTTACAAACAAATTAGTTCAATTCAAACCTTTATCCCCTCTCAAATCTCCAATTCTCCCCTCTATATGTGCTCTTCAATCACTCTTCTTTTCGCATAGTAAACCCCTTTCCCCTCCAAAAAACAACCATCTCCTCCTCCTCCAACAACAACAATGCCTTCCCTCATTGAAACCCCGGGCCTCCTCCGCCCATCGTCCACCGACGACCACGGCCGCCACCAGCGCCACCCCGGAAGTCCAAATTCGGCGGCGGGGCGGGCGGCAACATCATCCGCATGTTCAAGCTCATCCCCATGCTCTCCACGGGGTGCAAGATGGTGGCCCTCCTGGGCCGGCCCAACAAGGGCATGCTCTCGGACCGGGCCACGACGGTCACCCTCTTCGGGCCGAGGAAGGGCCGGATCTGCCTGGCCATTCAAGAAGACCCGCGCTCGCCTCCCCACTTCCTCATCGAGCTCCCCATCCTCACCACCTCCCTCCACAAGGAGATGGCCTCCGGCCTCGTCAAGATCGCCCTCGAGAGCGAGACGAAGACTCACAAGAAGAAGCTCGTGGAGGAGTACGTCTGGGTCGTCTACTGCAACGGGAGGAAGTCCGGCTTCGCCATACGGCGGAAGTCGAGTTCCGAGGACGAGAGGCAGGTGATGAAGGTGCTGAGAGGGGTGTCGATGGGCGCCGGGGTGCTGCCGGAGCGAGGGGAGGAGAAGGAGGCGGATCAGCTGACTTACTTGCGGGCCCGGTTCGAGCGGGTGGTCGGGTCCAAGGACTCCGAGGCCCTCTACATGATCAGCCCCGATGGCGGTGGGGCCGGCGGCGCCGGGCCGGAGATTAGCATCTTTCTTGTCAGGGTGAAATGATCCCCTTTTATGGATCAAATTCCCTAATATCAGAAAGTGAGCCAGGTAAAAAAGAATTTGTTGCGCATTATTATGTACATAGGTTTATTATTGTATTATTATTAGTCTTGAATGTTTTTTAATTTTAATTTTGAGAAAATGAGAGTGGAAATTGAAATTATTTTTGAGTTTTGATGACTTGGATGAATGATGAACTTCTTGTACCAGCCGACATACTAATGAGAGGGCGGTAAAGGGGCCATCGCTAACATGGGTTGTAGTGTTGGCACATGGTATGTGTTTACGTGCGTTTGGTGAGAAAGAAGCATAAACAAGCCAATGCCTTCTTTGAGCCAACAATCACGTATCGTTGGGTCCTTAGGTATTGATTATTGGATCCTTCTTTTATATTTTCAATCAGTTTTTTTTTTTTTTTTTGCAAGGCATAAACAATATTGAGGAAGAGGCATCAACAAGTCTATGCCTTCTTTGAGCCAACAATCACAAATCCATGCAAGTACTGATTATATTGTCTAAGTTTCGTAACCGTCGACCTTGAGAGTAACAATTGATATTAGAGTGCCGATTTGTTACAACAGTTGTGTCCGCAACATGTCAAAGTATAGTGATGAATTTCACTGATTTTGTATATCTACATATTCGCATAATATCCGTATTCATGCAACCTCCCCTCAATAATAAAATCCCTCCGGCGGGTAGGATAGAATAACATATCAAAACAAATCTTCAAAACGATAAATATGAAAAAAAAAAAAACAAAAACAAAATTCTATTTTTCTTGTTACAGAGAGAAACTAATTTGGACGATAAATTTGACCCAATCAAGCCTAGCCAAAATGGTTCTGTTGCAGGTTGGTCCAATTTAAGGATTGGTGAGAGATCGAAAAGTCTATCAACTCCTCGCAGTAAATCAAGGAGTTAAAAGCCTGGCGGTGGTGCCCATTCCCCTCTCCCCCTCTTCTTTCTTGAGGAAAGCTGATAACATTGAAGTCTCCTCCAACGACCCAAGGCAGGTCCCACCTTTGTTTGAGAGTTAGAATTTCCTGCCAAAATTCTTGTCTTAAAGCTCTCCTGTTAGGACCATACATGCAAGTAATAACTTGAGAAAAATCACCCATCATATTCTCAAGCACAATAGAGGGTGAAAAACTCCCTATCCGTACACCCCGCGGAGGGTCTGTTTGGTTGTTGTAACTGGCCGTAATTCGTAGTTGTAATTGGTAAAGTCTTTTACAATTGTAAATGAGTTACATGTATGTAAATTTTACGGTATTTGGTTGGTAATATAAAATTATAAAGTGAGAAAGTGTATTGTACTTTACGGTGTTTGGTTGTCGTAATGCATAAGTCGTAAGTGAAAAAGTTGACCACAGAATTAACTATTTGGTGATTTTAAAAGTTTTAATACTGCAAATAAATATTAAAAAAAGTTAAATATTAAAATTTTTAATATTAATATAAAAAAATATTACAAATTTGTATGATCACAAAATTAACTGTAACTGGGCTGTAAGTGAGTGGTAACTGGGTTGCAAGTGAGTGTTAGTTGAGTTACGTAAGTCTTTTACGAATTACGGTCCAAACAAACGCCGTAGCTGTAACTGGGTAGTAAGTCATTTACGAATTACGGAGTTTTACGCGAAACAAACGGCCCCTTAGATGAATCGAACCCAATCAGAATACCCCCTGAGGCACCCACCGCGTCTTTGGTTATCCAACAATCTAATCTATGATACCCCCAAATTCGCCGTGAATCTAGCTGTCGTAGCTGACACCTTAGTTTCATATAGGCATACAGTACTGCCTTAGCCCGTAAAATAGCATCCTTCGACATTCGACGTTTGGCCTGCTTCCCTAGCCCTTTCATATGATATCAAAATGCCGGGTTAAAGGTTTCATCAAGGGTTTTGGATGCCGAGATGAAACTAACTCAGATATCAACTTGCATTATGCAGATGGCACTTAAATTTTCAGGCTGGAAAGTTTACTGAGGCTATGATCCTCAGATGAGTGTTACTGTGCTATGAGAAATGGTCATGCCTTAGAGTTAACTATCGCAAAAGCTCTATCAATTTTTGGGGGATATTTCACCAATTAGTTTCCTGATATACAAGATCTTCAATTGCCCGGTCAAGAAATTTCCTGATATTAAAAAAATATTTTTAATATATATATTATTTTCTTTTTTTTTTTAGTGCACCATAATATTTGTTTTGAATTCAAAGTGTGTAAGTGTATAAAGAATGCATATTTCATCAAGGTAAAAATCAAGACTAAATACTTTTTCAATTTTCTTCCTAACTCTAGAAATCAAACAAATAATCTTATTTGACCAAGTATAGGAAATCCTAATTATAATTCCCTAATTTCTTAAAATTAACTTAATTTCTTAGAAAAAATAAGTCAAAATATTGTTTTCCTTTCAAAAAGATTTTAAAAGCAAAGTTTTTTAATATATATAAAAAAGAAAGAAGAAAAGTTATGTCAGAACCCTCCCCACACCTATCTCATGCATTATCCTCAATGTATGAATGAATGCATATATGCATGAAAAAGAAGAAAGAGAAGAAAAAAATGTTACTTCAAGGTGGTGGTTCCGGTGGTGATCGGATTGGGCCAAGTGTTATTGCCCAATCTAAATAATGTGAATTTTCAAGAAACCCATCTTGACGATCTTTTTCTTAATTACATTATTATTATCCCCTATGTGATTAAGATCATACAAAATCCTAACATGAAAATCATCCCGGTTATATGACCAATCTTGAAATATCATCTCGGAATTATAATGGTGTATATCCTGGTCCAATAATGGAATGTGATTCAATGAAATGGATGATTTTAGCTCCGAAATGAAGGGAACGGGAATCAATACTGACTCAAGAATGTGATTTAAATCAAGTTTAGTTTCGAGAGTTTGTTTTGGTTCAAGAGTTGGTCCAAATTAAAGAATTGAAATTCACATTCATTTCCCATTAATGACATGCTATTATTCAAAATTGTGGTTCATGTTCTGCATTTATAGGCACGGGAATCAGTGTTGGATCAAAAATTTGGTCCAAATTGGATAAAGATACCAGAGTCAACATAGATTCAAAAATTGAAACTAAATCACAAAGTTGGAGATAAAGAGTCACATTCATATTCAAGTTCAATTTTCTTAAAGTGAAAACTTGTCAATTTGTTCAAGATTTGGGATGGTCAAGTTCAATGTGTTGTGGTGGATTAAATCTTAATTTCTAAAACACTATGATTCTTGGACCAGATCAATAGGATTAGAGATATCAGATTGGTCAACGATTGGTAAGAGAGAGTTTTCTCATTTCTATAAGTGTTGGCCACTTGACTTGTTGTGCTTCAACTTATCGATGTCCTAATTGAAAGTATTTTGGATTTGAATCAAGACTTATATACTCTTTTCCAAGTGAATCGATTCTTCTTGTTGTGATGGGACTTTAAAAAGGGAGTATGGATCGTGGTTTTGAAAATTTTGAGGGGATCGTGAGTCCGTCATATTTTGAACTTGTCGCTCGGACTCATGCAAGGCTTCTAGAATCTTTTCGAGATTGGATTTTTTTTCAATCGGTTGTTCTAGAAAAGGAGTATATAGAGTTAAATGTTAGAAAGGTAGTTGACCATATGACTCAGAGGAGTTGTATCCCCACTGATTCATGAAGAGTGAAGATGATTATTTTAATTTTGTTCATAATATGGGATTGAGAATTATGTTCGGTCGGATAAAACCAATCAGACATACTTGATTGGTTAAAGTTATGCAATACTGGGTTAGTGATATCCGAGTCAAAAGAGGTCGGAGTGAAATACATACTCATACTATTATGGAAAAAATTATGGTGATGATCCATTTCACAAAAAAAAAGAACAAATAAAGGCAGATAATTAAAAAAAGAAAAAAAATCTAGCATATGTTAGGGTAGACCTTAGACAAACTACTCCTAACTGGTTGAGTATCCAGGAGAGGTATATTGCAATAGCCTGACCACAGGTTAATCGGGCGGGTAGGGGAAAAACTCAATGAGAGATGTCGTACAGAACAACGGGCCTTAATTACGCCAAACTACTGCTTTTCGAGAATCTTGCCTCTTAATCCCTAACTTTAGACACCAATTTGACCAGAGTCAAACTCTAACAACTTCTTCTCTAGGTCAATCTCTTATTGAGTCTGAGATGTCCTTAGAGCCAACATCTACTCAATTTTAGTTAGGTTGGGTTAGTGAGCGAGGAGATGATTTTTGGGTTAAGAAAGAGTAATGACTTCCCACCTTATTTTTTTATAGGTTAAGCCCTTAATCGTTTTAGTGCAAGTGTACAAATATAGCAAAAAGCAACGCTTAAGCAATATAAATCACTCAAAATATTCCTATAATACATGCTATGTACAAGTACCTTTGCTCTTGCACTCTTCAACAATATTGAAATGTTAAACGAAATTAGATGAATGCCCAAGAATGCAAAATCTAAATCATTTTTAACAATCACCAAGTTACTGTTGAGTTAAAACAATGTGCATAGTAGATTAAATAGGAAAACTAAACACTATAGAATCTATATTTTTTCAATCTAAGCACCCTGCAAGAAAAAACATTAGTAGTCCTTCCTCTTCTGCCGAGTGAACGCGGTTTTTGCGTTTTCGCGACAAGAAAGAAGTTCTCTGAGTTTTGGTTTCTAGAGCAAAGACTCAGGTGTGCTATTATGTCCAGTGCAGCTACTTGTTTCTTGAAATCAGCCCCTGCATATAAAAACAAAGAAACCGTTAGTAAATTAAAAAGATGGCCATCCCTCCCTGACAACGGTGACAAAATTTGATTGAGGCGATACTTACTCAGAAAAATAAAGTAGAGTTGATTGATAGATAATGTTAGGGTTTCTCAATGCTACTGCTATAACAAGTAGCCATGTTGGTCGTGATCCACAAGGAGAGACTGTGATGAAAGTATTAAGTATTCTTTTTTAAATTACTTAAAAGCCGATTAAAGATTTCTTCTAATAAAAGTATACTAAGTTAAGTTAAAAGTAAAAGATTAAAAGAAATGAGAAGAGTGTGATATTATTATTTTAATTAAAAAGACAAACTAAGTTAAAAAAGAAAGAATTAAAAGAATTAAGAAAGTATTGGTTTAAAATAGTTTTAAACTAAGAAATGAAAAGAAAGAAAGAAAATAAAATTTACTTATCTCTTTTAGCTGATTACTTACCTTGGATCGTTGGCGATGGTTTACTTTGATTCAGAGGCGATTAGCGCATAACCCATAAGATCAGATTTGAGTCTCTTTCACATTACATCATCAAGACAACGCAAGCATGAAATGATACAGATTGAGACTAGAACCTATCGTCATGAGCTATTGGTGACACTTGCAAAGGCAAGGTGATTTCAATGTTATTGACTCACTTGGATTACAATTGGTACCAAAAGAAGTGAAGTATAAAAAAGAAGAATAAAATAAAAAGTAAACTTCGATTAAATGAAAAAATAATAAAAGAAAAGAAGAAGATTATGCTGGTGTCACTCTCAATACAATTCTTCCTCTCCTTCTATTATGATCTCTTCTCTAATCTTAGTTTACAAATAAACAGAAAATTTTATAAAAAATCTAAGTTAAGCTAAAGTAAAACCCTAATCCTAAGCTCTCTGCTTAATGGTTCCTTCTTCATGTCTGAATTTGTAGTATTTATAGGCAAAATTAGAAGGGGGAGAAGTGTCTGAAGATAGGGGGAGAAAATGCTCCCTCCAACTGATATAACAGAGCCACAAAAACATGGAAAAAGCCGCATTATCACGGCCTGGATTTAGCCATTAAGCCAGATCCGGGGGGGCGCGTGATTTTGATTCTTCTGATACTTTTTTTATCCAATTAATTTTTTAGTTTGAGCTCTAGGTTTAGCAATATCCCCATTGATCTTCAAGCTAACCAAATAGATCTATGGAAATCCGATTTAACTGGTATTTATTTGGCATTATCTTCTCCTTCTCCATTGATTATCACCCGCACATTAAGACAAGTTAAATAACAGAGTTTATTACACGATAAATGTGGGACAAAAATAATAAGTATGTAAAATATGTGTACAATCACCAAAGGCCAAGCTCAAAATACGGGTATGTGTACACCTTTGCCCGTTCCAAAAGATAGTTGGGAAGACTTGAGCATAGATTTTGTATTAGAACTTTCTCGTACACAAAAGAGAGTGGATTCTATCTACAAGATAGTTGATTGATTTTTCAAGATGGCGCACTTTATTCCTTTCCAGAAGACATTCGATGCATCACATGTAGCTAAATTGTTCTTCCAAGAGATTGTGAGACTGCATGGTGTGCCGAGTTTCATTGTTTCAGATCTAGGCAGCAAATTCTTAGCGACGTTTTAGACTGCTCTATAGAGAAAATTTGACACATCTCTAAAATACAGTAGTACGGCGCACCGGCAAACCGATGGTCAAACCAAAGTTGACAATCGCACTTCAACTTATTAAGGAATATATGTGGAGACAGACCATGAATGTTGGCCCAAAGGCCTTCCACTCTAGTTTTGATGATGATTAACTCATGTAGTTATGTTTACTAATAATCTTGTGTTGTTTAAGTTTCAGATCATTAACCAGGATATTAGCTTGATCATTAGCTTCAACGAAGTGTTTGGAAGCTTATCATGGTGATTCCGGTGCCAAAGCTTAAAGATCATACCTTTGCACTCGGTGGATCGCGTTTGGAGCAGGTCTACTTGAAGATGGAAGATCGTCAAGAGACTTAGGTATCCTAGTTTAGATAGTGTGTTTAGATCCATTTGTAAAGCTTAGTATAGTTGATATGCTCAAGTGCACAAAACACACACGTTTCATGATTTGGTTCTTGGTTTTCATGAATAATAGATCAAAACAAGTTTACTTTATTTCTATGTATATTAGATATGTTCTAGATATACATACATGCTTTAAAGTTGCTAGACAAACTTATTTTGACTATCCTATTCATGTTTTGAAAAAATCAAGTTTGACAAAAATACAAGTTTTGTTTTGATAAAATTTGCAAGACTCAAAAATGAATTGATATGTTGATATATTGTCTTGAAATTTTTATCACTTGTTTGAGTTTCAATATAAAATGATAAAACAATTTTTATGGTATTTTTAAAAGAGATAAAAGATTTTTTAGAAAATATTTTTCCAAATTTTCTGACCTTGTTTTTGTGCTGACAGGCTGGTCGGTCGACCCTGACGGTCGACCGCACCAAGGGCCGGTCGACCGTTCGGGTCGACCGACGTGCACAGACGTGCACGTCTGTTAGGCACAGACACGGTCGACCGGGACGGTCGACCGAGTTGAGAGCTCTGCTCTCGGGTTTTCTGGGTCGACCGGGCCGGTCGACCGCAGTTGCCCAACGGTCATAATTCTGACCGTTGGCGGTCGACCGGACCGGTCGACCGGTGGCCTGTCAGGCTGCCACATCAGCCTAACGGCTAGTTTTTCCTAGGGGCTATATATACCCCATTTCTCCATTGTTTTGGCTAAGATTTTTAGAGCTAAAAATTTCAGACTTTCTCTAGTGTTTAAAAGAGTTTTAAAAGATTTTTAAGCCAAAAAGATTTCATCTTATTTGTTTTTGTTTTTTGGAAAATCAAAGAAAGCTAGGGTTTTGGGAGATTGTTTTGTTTTTCATTTTCTATCATTTACAAGTGATTTCCCAAGTATTTTTCTTTGTTGCTGGTTTTCAAAAACACCTTGTTTCCACACTTGAGCTATCACCTATCCTAATCTATTTAGGATCTTGTTTTTGTGGAAAAGAAAAGAGAAAAAGGAAGAAAGATTGTGTTTGTGGTCTTTGTAACCACTTATTGTAAACCCTCCTTGCTTTTGTGAATCCCTCTTCGGTAGAGGTGATCGGAGTGGTATTGGTTTGGATCCCTCTTTGGTAGAGGCGATTGTGTTGTAAACCTCTTCGGTAGAGGTAGTGGTGTTTGTTGTTGGCTGCGGGCCGTATCCCTCTTCGGTAGAGGTGGATTGTGGTTGTATAGCCTCGGTGGCTTTGTAAGGTTGAGAGAGGAGTTCAGTACTCCTATAGTGGATTGGAAATCCTACACGGTGGTGTAGGCGGGGATGTAGAGTTGGGTACTCGAACCTCGAAACAAATCTTTGTGTTAGCGTTTGATCCAATTTCTCTCAACTCTACTCTCTTTACTTTGTGCAAGCATCATTTCATTCAAGCATCATTCTTTCATTGCATACTTATCTTATACATTGCTTGTGTTGCCTTGCATATCTTATATTGCAATTCATTCTTATATGCTTGGCTTGATTGTGTGTATTTCATATTGCTTGGATTGCTTGTGTGTGTGTGCCTAACTTATACTCATCCAACAAGAGCTTCACATAGCACCTCAACCCATTTCAAGGGGAATCAAGGGGAGTTAGTCCAGAGCCTCGCAAGGGGAATTCGGCTACACTTGTTGTATTGTATTAGTTTGTGCATAATTTGCATTAGCTTCCGCATTTAGCGCACTTAGTTTGTATTAAGTTAGCACTTACACCTATTCACCCCCCCTCTAGGTGCTTTTCAATTGTATCAGAGCTAGTGCTCCTGATACTTAGGCTTAACATCCTAGGAGTGATCCATTTGCTTGCTAATCTACATTTGCATTTGATTGTTTGCACGTATTTAGTTTATACCATGGACTTCATGACCCCACCTAGTTTTGACCCTTCCAACATTGATGTTTGGAAGTATAGGATGTCCATGTACCTAAAGACCCTAGGTTTGCATGTTTTCCTTGCGGCCACCAAGAGATGTTATCTTGGTGATTGCAATCATATAGGGGCCAATGCACAAGCCCTAGAGGCTATTAGAAGCACATTACCTAAAGATTATCTTATATGTGTTTCTAATCTTGATTCCGCTTTTGCAGTATGGAACAAGTTGACAACAACCATCACCTCCAAGCTTCAATTGCCAATCCAAGAAGAGGAATCTAGTGGAGAATCCGAGCCACAACAATGCTATATGGTCCAAGGGAATGACTCCCTTGAGGTACATTCGGAATCTCAACTAGATAGTAATGATTGTGCTAGTTCTTCAAATGATTATGTTGATGCTCATACATTGAATGAAGAACTTTCAATTGTTTGTGAAAAATTAATTGAAAAATATAAGATTTGAAAAAGAAGAGTGTAGAAATTGAACAAGAAAATAAGAGTTTGCATGCTAGACTTAACAATGTTTTGCAAGAGAAGGTTGAGGTCTATAATGAAAGGGATTCATTGAGATCTCAATTAGAACTTGCACTTAAAGAAAATGAGTTTTTAAAATCTAAAAATGATTGCCATGATATTTTGAAGAAAAATGAAAAATTTGTCTTCAAAAATTGATTTTGCTTTAAAAGAGAATGTTGCTTTGAAAAATAAAATTATTTCTATCTCAAATGATTTAGATGTATGTTTAAAGAAAAACATTGTTTTGCAAAATAAGATTGATTCTCATGTTTGCCATGCTAGGGTAGTTTCACTTAAATCACTCATTGCATGTTCCACTTCTTCTATGCTTGAAAATGATATAAATTTGTAAAGAAGAAAATGGATTGTTTGGGCTCCACTATGAGCCAATGTGCCATGAACCACACACGCTTGGAATCCTTAGTTCGAAAGAAACAAGTTCCATCTTTTCATGCACACCCTACACGGCATACACATGCTCCTCACGGACACACTCCTCACATGTATGCTCATGTGTACACTTGTACACATTGTGGTCGAAAAGGCCACCTTGCTAAATTTGTTATGATAGATTACATACTCCTAATTTAGCAAAGAATTTTGTTTGGGTTAGAAATGGTACTAACCCCCCATGGACCCAAAAGAGTATGGGTACCAAAGACCACCACCCCTAAAGTTTTGATGTAGGTGTGGGCTCTCACATGACGTGAGAGTGTTAGCACCTTGGAGTGGATGCGTTCCGTACTAAAAGGAAATCATAAGGATGCATCACTTTCAAGGAAGAGATGGTGGAGAGGACCACCAAGTTTTGGAGACAAGGAGAGTTGCCTTGAGGTTTTGGTAACGATTCCTAAACTCCCATGCTTTCATATTCATTTGTTTATGGCATGTTTTTGATGTCTATGGATTAGTATGTTCATTCCATGTTTATTAGATCCTTGACATACATGTATAGTATTTGAGACACACATGCTTATTTGAATCATACTTAGTGTTCTCATTTTTGTTAAGCTATAGTGTACATCATGAATGTAATACATGTGAATTTACATAGTAATCATGTTTTAGCTTTATCATGATGACTTTTATATTTGTTTTGATGCTTAATATTTGAATATATGTTTAGATGTTAGTTTTCATTAAGACTAGTGATATACTTGTACATAGAGTGGGTACAAATAAAACTATATTTATATTGTGCTTGAACGCTTATTTGAACTTATTAGATGTGCTAGTATAGTCTAGTTTTGATGATTCGTACATTTAAACTTGTATTCCCATTTTTGAATTTGTTTTGTGTTATGAGTTTGTATTTCATGTATATGTGCATTTTGCCAAAAACATTAAGATATACATGTATACCCCTTGAGTCATTTGCCTTTCATGCAAATTTATATATATGGACTCATATGTGTTTAGGGATATGTATGAATACTTATTCTGATAACAATTTATACATATACCTTGAAATGAAAATTGTTGTTATGAAAATTTAGCTTTTCATGTTTTCATGATTGTCATGTTTATTGTGTCAATATTTAACTTCATGTATATGTCTATTATCCAAACTATTGACTATACATGAGTATCCTTTTGAGCCACGTGCCTTAATGCATAAATTTGTGGACTCGTTGAGTTTTGGATATGTATGTATACCTTAGTTTGTAATAGACATACATATGCCTTGAAGATTAAATAGTTTAGATGGTTTTTCATGTTTTCAATGTTTTAAGGAATAAATGAGCTTATTGATTATCTTTTATGATATTGATATTCACATTGTTCTTGTACACTCACATTTATCGCTTGCTCATGTTTTGTTTTCATGAGTTGTATTTATGCTAATTGAATTAGAGTGTTGATATCATGTGGATTTCATGTTTCATGAAAAATTACATTATTTATTCCTTACTTGAAGGATTTCGTACTAGTTTACAATTTTTTCTTATAACTAGTTACGGTATTCTTCATTTGGTAGAGTTTTTCAAACAAAACTAAATTTTCAAATCTATTTTTGAAAACCCCTACCTTCCATGGGAGGTTGGATGGGAGATCATGGTCATGTATGCTTTAAAATGAAAATCATTAAAACTTGAATCTTGATTGGGTGGTAGATTATATGAGATATACACTTGATTATTATTGTTGATTCAATTGGTATCATTGAACTCTTTCAATTGGTATCAATTTTAACATTTTTGGTATACTCATATATTTGTTTATGTATGTATGCTTCAATTTCAATGGTATCAATTTCTATTGGTATCTAAATTTTCATACATATATGTTTTATTTGTGTTAAAAAAATCACAAATTTTAGTTTTTGTTTACTCTAGCTCTAGCATGACCCAACACCTTGAGTTTCACTTTTGTTTCAATTGATTATTTTTAAATTGGTATCAAGACTATGCATATTTTAGTTTGTATTTCATAAAGGGGGAGAAAATTTGATTTTGTATTTCAATTGGTATTTGTACTCCCACACTTTATGATTAAAAGTGTTATTTAAAACATATGATATCAACATCAAATTTGTTTATATGTTTTAAAATGAACAATTCTTACAATTGGTATCAATGTTTCTAAGAAATTTTACAATTGGTATCATATTTAAGAAATTCAAAATTTGTTTTGTTTCAAGATTCATGTTTAAGAATTCAAGACTTATGTTTAATTACAATTGGTATTTCCAAAATTTTGTTTAAAGAAAATATTCAAAGTTTTGATTTGTATTGCTTATATGCAAGGAGAGCTTAACATCTCTTCATATAGATCATGTTGAGTGTATTGTGTATTGAAGAGCTTCACATCTCTTCTTTATGTGGTACACGTGTGTAGGGGGAGCTTCACATCTCCTCTTATTCATTACATAATGTGTGTTATGTGAATTAGGGCTTAACTTCCCTCCTTCATGTAATGCATATGTGTAGGGAAGCTAACTTAGCGTCTTCCTCTTCATGAATGTATATAGCATATAACACTTATTATCCTTGTTTATTTTCTTTTGGTATCAAGATGCTTCATTGACATATTTTCAATTGATATCATGTTTTTAAAGTCACCCCTTATTGACTTTGTTTTGTTTTAGACAAAAAAGGGGGAGAGAACATTGTCTTTTATTGTTTTGTTTGACATAAAGGGGAAGAAAGATTTTTACCCTCGTTTTATTTATGGTTTTGATTACCCCTTTGTTGATGATTGACAAAAAGGAGGAGAAAGATTTATGAAGTTTTATATGCATGCTTATGTTTATGCATATATTATGTTTTAATCTCAAGAATACTAAGTTTAATTGATTTATAGAGTTGCTTTGTAATTGGTATCTAGAGCTTATTTTGTTTTGAATAGTCCATTTGATATCTAGAACCATTTATTGTTTATGCATATGCATGTTTCATGTTTAATATTCATTGCATATATTTATTGTTTATCCCTATGCATGAGTTAAGGGGGAGCTTCCTTGAAGCTTATCTTTAATCCATGCATATATAACTCCATGAGTTTTGTCATCATCAAAAAGGGGGAGATTGTTGGCCCAAAGGCCTTCCACTCTAGTTTTGATGATGATTAAAACTCATGTAGTTATGTTTACTAATAATCTTGTGTTGTTTAAGTTTCAGATCATTAACCAGGATATTAGCTTGATCATTAGCTTCAACGAAGTGTTTGGAAGCTTATCACGGTGATTCCGGTGCCAAAGCTTAAAGATCATACCTTTGCACTCGGTGGATCGCGTTTGGGAGCAGGTCTACTTGAAGATGGAAGATCGTCAAGAGACTTAGGTATCCTAGTTTAGATAGTGTGTTTAGATCCATTTGTAAAGCTTAGTATAGTTGATATGCTCAAGTGCACAAAACACACACGTTTCATGATTTGGTTCTTGGTTTTCATGAATAATAGATCAAAACAAGTTTACTTTATTTCTATGTATATTAGATATGTTCTAGATATACATACATGCTTTAAAGTTGCTAGACAAACTTATTTTGACTATCCTATCATGTTTTGGAAAAATCAAGTTTGACAAAAATACAAGTTTTGTTTTTGATAAAATTTGCAAGACTCAAAAATGAATTGATATGTTGATATATTGTCTTGGAATTTTTATCACTTGTTTGAGTTTCAATATAAAATGATAAATAATTTTTATGGTATTTTTAAAAGAGATAAAAGATTTTTTAGAAAATATTTTTCCAAATTTTCTGACCTTGTTTTTGTGCTGACAGGCTGGTCGGTCGACCCTGACGGTCGACCGCACCAAGGGCCGGTCGACCGTTCGGGTCGACCGACGTGCACAGACGTGCACGTCTGTTAGGCACAGACACGGTCGACCGGGACGGTCGACCGAGTTGAGAGCTCTGCTCTCGGGTTTCTGGTCGACCGGGCGGTCGACCGCAGTTGCCAACGGTCATAATCTGACCGGTTGCCAACGGGTGGCGGTCGACCGGAGACCGGTCGACCGGTGGCCTGTCAGGCTGCCACATCAGCCTAACGGCTAGTTTTTCCTAGGGGCTATATATACCCCATTTCTCCATTGTTTTGGCTAAGATTTTTAGAGCTAAAAATTCCAGACTTTCTCTAGTGTTTAAAAGAGTTTTTAAAGAGTTTTTTAAGCCAAAAAGATTTCATCTTATTTGTTTTTGGTTTTTGGAAAATCAAAGAAAGCTAGGGTTTGGGAGATTGTTTTGTTTTCATTTTCTATCATTTACAAGTGATTTCCCAAGTAGTTTTTCTTGTTGCTGGTTTCCAAAAACACCTTGTTTCCACACTTGAGCTATCACCTATCCTAATCTATTTAGGATCTTGTTTTGTGGAAAAGAAAAGAGAAAAAGGAAGAAAGATTGTGTTTGTGGTCTTTGTAACCACTTATTGTAAACCCTCCTTACTTTTGTGAATCCCTCTTCGGTAGAGGTGATCGGAGTGGTATTGGTTTGGATCCCTCTTTGGTAGAGGCGATTGTGTTGTAAACCTCTTCGGTAGAGGTAGTGGTGTTTGTTGTTGGCTACGGGTCGTATCCCTCTTCGGTAGAGGTGGATTGTGGTTGTATAGCCTCGGTGGCTTTGTAAGGTTGAGAGAGGAGTTCGGTACTCCTATAGTGGATTGGAAATCCTACACGGTGGTGTAGGCGGGGATGTAGAGTTGGGTACTCGAACCTCGAAACAAATCTTTGTGTTAGCGTTTGATCCAATTTCTCTCAACTCTACTCTCTTTACTTTGTGCAAGCATCATTTCATTCAAGCATCATTCTTTCATTGCATACTTATCTTATACATTGCTTGTGTTGCCTTGCATCTCTTATATTGCAATTCATTCTTATATGCTTGGCTTGATTGTGTGTATTTCATATTGCTTGGATTGCTTGTGTGTGTGTGCCTAACTTATACTCATCCAATAAGAGCTTCACATAGCACCTCAACCCATTTCAAGGGGAATCAAGGGGAGTTAGTCCAGAGCCTCTGTAGGCTGTCTAAAAATGACTAACAGACCAGCAATTAAGGAAGCAGAGTCTCAAACTCTAGACGCGAGGAATCGATGCTCGCGTCTCAGCATTAAGACGCGTCGGCCCGAAGCCCGCGTCAGCATCAAGACGCGTCGGCCGAAGCCCGCGTCTCAGCATCAAGGCGCATCGGCCCGACGCCCTCGCCTCAGCATCCAGACGTGAAGGCCCGAAACCCGCGTCTCAAGGCGCGTTTGGCTCGACGCCCGCGTCTCAAACTTCAAGGCGCGTTGGGCCCAACGCCCGCGTCTCAGTTGCAACTGCCCTGATTGCGGGGCCAGTCACCGCGCATGTAGCGGGTAGTGGCCCCTCATTCGGGAGCGTTTTCAGGAGGCACCTTCACCCCTGAGATCCCTATAAATAGCCTTGTTTTGCTATGAAGGACACAGAGAGACACACACAGGGATAGAGGCTTGAGAGGATCGAATCCAGGCAGGAGGATCATCAAGAGAGAAGCACGACTCTTCAGCGAGCTTACTGAGTACTAGCCGCTCTTCGCCTACCTCCTCTTTGAGAGTTTTGGTAGACTGAGCTGAGTTACTCTTTCTACCGACCGAAGAGAAGACCCCCGACGGTCCAGGACGGTCATCTGGTCAACGGAGAACAAGATTCACTCTCCATCGCCACACGAAGAACCCAGCCTTAAAAAAGGGAAGATTCAGACATCCTCCCTCCCTTGTAACTGGAAAAGAGGGAAGAGTAGTTCTTTTGGTTGTAATCGTTTCGCTTGAATCAAGGAAATCTTTCACAGCTAAAACCACTTTCTCCGACCACCAAACTTTCCGGCCCCGTACAAGAGATGGCGACTCCGCTGGGGACTACCTTCGTTACTGACGAGCGCACTGTGGTGCAAGATGACGTTCTCCGTAAGGGGAAAATGGTCGAATCACTCGTCGTCGAGTTCGACCAGGCGAAGTATGAAGAGTTCCTCTCTTCTGGCTCCAAGAGCCCAAAGACCCGCGTCTGCCGCAGGGTCTCAAGTGGACAGCCCCCTGAAGCCCAATCTGAGGCTCTGTCGGGTGCTCCTGCTGCCCACTGTGCCAAGTTTGGTTCACGCGCCGACGCCTCCCAGAAGGCCCGCGTAACCTCAGACACCTCTGCTGCGATCAACCGCGTCGTGCAGAACACACGCGCCAACGCCTCTCTGAAGGCCCGCGTGGTCCCCCGGCACATCTACTGGTGCGATCGACCGTGTCGCACAGAACGCCCGCGTCAGCGTCTCTCAGGAGACCCACGTGGCAAACACCCCTGGTTCTACAAACCAGGAAGTTGTTGGCTTCTCTCTTCCTCCACGGCGCAATCGGAATGCCGAGCGTCGACAGAGAAGACGCGCGCGTCAACACTCGGTCGGAACCGTTGGTTTTCTGACTGGGGTTGAACGCAGCGTACGATCCGATGCCTTGCCCGCACCTCGTCCAGTGCGAGAGATCCGCGTTTGGCGACCCAAACGCGAGACTCCCCAAGTTGGGCCTTCTGGAGACCAACTTGCCACACGCCAAAGCGAAGCTTCTGCGTCTTGTCAAACGCAGGAAGCACGCGCCCATAGGCGTGGGGCCCAGCAGCCCACTCTCTCCCAAGTCTCTCTGCTCCAACGCAGCAGACAGCAACGCGAAAGTCGCGTCTCATATCAACAGAGACGCCAGACGCGCGTGACGCAGCCGCGACGCAACAGCCGCGTTTCTGAAACCTGTGTCCAGGCTGAACAGCACATGACTGTCTCCCGTCGTCGACGTTGCGAGACCAGTCTCTTTAATCCCCCTCCCACAGATTTGAGGGATTATTTGACAAGGAAAAGGAGTGCCAATCAGACCACTTCTCCATGCTGCTGTCAACAGCTCATCCAGATGCTCTCTGGATGCCATTGTGAGTCAGGCGTGCACCAGCCGTCTTTAATTAGACAGCTGACCCTGATTCCTCTGTCAGCCAAGAGAAGACGCTCCCACAGGAGGAGAACCTTCTCAGATGTTGAATACCCGGAGCTTACTGCAAACATGACTAGCAGAAGCAAGGGAAAACAACTAATGGTCAACTCAGAGGAATCTGACTCTGAACCGGAGGGGGTGTATCAACACACTCGCACCCGGACAGGGGCCATTCCCCCAATTGACTATAATGCCTTAGCCCGCGGCATTAGAATGGGTGGTTCTCACTCCGCTATAGTGGAGTCGCAGTCTTCAAACTCTTCCGTCGAGAAGGAGGCTTCCGCCTGCATGGCCGACACTCCTGAGGAGACGACCAGGCGTTTAGAACAGACGCAGAAGTACCAGATGGATATAATCGCCTCTCAACAGAGATCCATTGACTCCCTCAAGCATATGCTTGAGAAATTGCTTGAAGAAAGAGCGAGATCTCCTCCTAGACGACCGAAGGGGAAAGGGAGAAAAGGAGGAAGCCCACCCTCTGAATCTTCTGACGAGACACGACGATCTACCTCGGATGTGTCCAAGCCCTCGTCGCAGGCAAGAAGTGACCAGACCCCGGGAAAGGCTCATGCTAAAAGAATGAGTCAGCTGGAGCAGCGCCTCGAGGCCCTTACCAACCGTAAAGGCCTCCAAGAAGCAGGAGTGGTCGCGGCCCTATCCGGCCGAGTGGGACTTAGTCCCGTACCCTCCTAAGTTCAAGGCTCCAACTCTCCAAGCATTTGACGGAAGGGGTCACCCAACCAGCACATCTACTACTTCAAATCCCAGACCGGGAATGTGGTAGATAACGATGCCATCCTGGCGCGACTGTTCATCGGCACCCTGAAAGGGTTGGCCTTTGAATGGTTCATGAAGCTCCCAGAAGGTTCAATCAAGAACTGGGGCGACTTGGAGAAGCTGTTTCTAACACGCTTCTTCGAAGATGATTCGGAGGTCACAATGCCTACCCTTTTAGCTACAAAACAGCGAAAGGGAGAGTCCGTCAAGTCTTTCGTAGAAAGATTTCGGAACATGGCACTCCGATGTCCAAGCGGCATGACCCAGGCCACCCTGGTGGAAACATGTCGCCATAATCTCCAAACCTCACTCCTTGCTCAAATAGGAGTTGCTGAAAGCCGCACCTGGAAACAATTAGTCCAGCAAGGTGAACAGGCTGAGGAGATTGTCGCCCGCGTCAGAGCGGAAGAAGGCAAGCCCAGGCCAGAGAGGTCGACAAGGCGTGCACCAGACACCTCCCTCCAGACGAAGCGGAAGGATAATTTGGCGACGGAGACCAAATCTCCCACCAAACCTCAAACAGGCAGGGCAAGTGGCTCTTCAAGCCAGCCGCGCCCCAACAAGCAGTATTCCTTCAAGGAGGAACACGTCGATTCGCTCTTCAAGCTACTCAACAAGAGCAATCGACTGAAGCTCTCTGAAATTAGGCGCCCGGAGGAAGTCGGCAAGACCGACAATCCCACCTACTGCTTATACCACAGGATGCTCGGTCATCCTACAAAAGCTGCTACGTCTTTAAGGACATCCTTCAAGCTCTGATTGACGTGGAGGTATTAAAACTCCGACCGGAGCAGAAGAAGATGACGGCCAACATGACGTCGATTCTCCAGTTTGGGACACGACCCCCGACACCCGTGGGGTGATCTCTGTCCCGAAAGGTGAACTGAGGGTGGTCAACACAGACCCTCATCAGCAGCAGGAGAAAGGCTTGGTACCCGTCCCTACACCTCGAGGGGAAATCATGTGGGTCCACCCTGACCTCGTCGACGAGCAACAATGGACGACTGTGACCAACAGAAAGTCCAAAGGCAATGGGAAGGCTTCATCTTGCCATGTGATATGCGCCTCCTCTCGAGAAGCGGACACTGATGTTCCCTCGCTGACTGACTCAGAAGAGGAAACAATAGTCCTGGCCGCAGAGCCCAGCCAACCTACGGCGGGGACCCCGTTCAGGACAGGCATACTTGAAGCAGTACGGCGAGACAGCAGCGGCTTCTCCGCAACCAGCCGTGGAACCAGCCAAGCCCTCCTCTAAACAGCCTGGGGAGAAGCAGAAAGAAACTCGGTTTTCTCGAGTTCTTGCGAAAGGTGTAACGGAAGGATCCTCGACACCTTACAGTTTTGATGTCTTGGCTCAATTAGCAAACATCCCGGCACGCATTACCTTGTATGAGCTCCTGAGGCTATCAAAGTCAACCAGAGAGGCTCTACAAGAAGCTTTGGCCAATGCTGAGGTCTTCATGACTCGCGTGCCAAGGGAGGAAGATGTAGAGGATTGCCTCCACGCCCCCAAATGCTCCCTGCATCACCTTCACAACAGATGACATGCAGGTTAAAGGGAAGCATGACCGACCCCTATACTTCACAGGGTATATTGGGTCATCCGAGGTGAACCGCATCCAGGTAGACCCAGGGTCCGCGCTGAGCATCATACCTCGCCGGGTTATGCAGTTTCTAGGCATTCCTACCCATCGTCTGAGCCCTACCCAGACGACTATTTACGGGTTCAATGCCAACAGCTCCCGCCCAATGGGGAAGATCAAGCTCAAATGCCAGATCGGGAGCCTCAAGTCAGAAGTGACGTGTTACGTCATTGACGCGGACACTTCCTACAAACTGTTGCTGGGACGACCATGGATTCACCGCAATTCCATCGTTCCCTCTACTCTCCACCAAGTCATGAAATACATTGACGAGAGTGGACAGGTCCGAACGTTGATTGCCGAAAGGCATCTGTTTAAAGGGGTTGAAAATTATTTCACGGACTCCCTCTTATATCAGGATCCGGAGGAGACTAATGAAACCCCACAACCAGAGGAGCCAGACTCTGGTAATGAAGCTGACATTGAGCCTGAGAAAGAAGAGTGCCTGTGGGAGTTGGAGCCCATTGTAAAGAGCACTAATAAGCTCGATGTTGATACCACCGACGATGCGGGTGGTTGGTACATTAATGAAGATTTAGACTTTGCGTATTTTCCTGTGTATGTTTCCGATTCAATACCGTCGGATACACTACCGACGTGGACGATGACCTCTGGTCGGCAATAGATGCTTTGACATCTTTGCATGTACCGGTGAAATCATCCTTCGGGACATACCAAGATAATGGTGACGCGCAAGAGTCTGTATTCATGGTTCCAGCCAGACGAAAAGCCAAAGACCAATACTTTTTGGGCGAATCGCGTCTGAACCAATGCCCCACGAAGAATCGGAAGGTGAGGATGAATCCCCTCAGTTCGATCATTATGAACCGAGAACGCTCAAGATGATGAAGCGCATGGGGTATGATCTAACCAACAGGCCAGGATTGAACTTCGGAAAAGGAAGAAGAACACTGCTTCGATCCTTTGTACCGAAGGGAAAAACCCCTGATTACTATCATCAGACGCGCCGGGGGTTGGGCTATATATCAACTCCAGTGCCATCAGCATCTGATTCGGAGAGACTGTCAAGTCATGACTGCTCATCAGACACGTCGTCATGGGAATCAGATGTCAGTGTCGGCAACATCTTCAAAGGGCTTTCAGTAACATGGTTTCGACAAGCCATCTGGAGGATGAAGATGAAGAAATGATCCAATCGATACAGATCCTTAGATCAAACATTTGAATGCTCTTTGGGCATCCGCTTTGAACAGCGTGAGCCACCCACAGAAGACGAGGTTGTTCAAGTCAACCTAGGAGATGAAGACAATCCTAAACCCATCTTCATAAGTGACGGCCTGTCGCCTCCAGAGAAGAAGGATTTAATATCTCTTGTACAAGAGTATATAGACGTCTTCGCCTGGAATTACGAGGACATGCCTGGACTTGATCCTCAAGTGGCTATGCACCGCCTCAACATCAATCCGGATGTAAAACCTGTCAAACAACAGCAGCGACGGTTCCGTCCAGAGATAATGGAGGCAATCCAATCAGAAGTCAGGAAGCTTATTGACTCCGGCTTTATCAGGGAGGAACAGCATCCCGACTGGGTAGCCAACATCGTCCCCGTCGCCAAGAAGAACGGGAAGATCCGGATCTGCATCGACTTCCGTGATCTAAACGAGGCTGCCCAAAGACGAATTCCCATTGCCAATCACAGATGTCATGATGACAATACTTGTGGATTCGAGCGAATGTCCTTTATGGACGGGTTCTCAGGATATAATCAAATCAAAATGTATCCCGATGACGAAAAGCACACCTCCTTCAGGACACCTCTAGGTATATTGCTACACCGTCATGCCCTTCGGTCTGAAAAATGCGGGGGCAACCTACCAAAGGGCCATGAATGCCATTTTCCATCGGCAGATACGCAAAACGGTGGAATGTTATGTCGACGACATCGCCGTTGAAAAGCCGCACAAAGGTGATCACATAGCAGACCTGAGGGTGGTCTTCGACATCATGCGGGCTCATCAATTGAAGATGAACCCCACCAAGTCCTTCCTGGGGGTATCCAGTGGCAAATTCCTAGGTTTGTTGTGACTTCCACAGGAATCCATTTGGATCCGGAGAAAGTCCGTGCTATCCAAGAGATGCAACCCCCCAGAAGCCTCAAGGAGCTCAGAGGACTACAAGGACGATTGGCATACATCCGCAGATTCATTTCAAATCTCTCCGGGAGATGCCAACCCTTCGCTAAGCTGATGAAGAAGGGCGTTTCGTTCATTGGGACGACGCTTGCCAGCAAGCATTTGAGGAGATCAAGCACTACCTCACCCAACCACCAGTCCTGGCAGCTCCGGTATCCGGAAAGCCTTCCTGGTGTACGTCCGATCAATGGATCATTCTTTGGGAGCTCTACTAGCTCAGAATGATGACCAGGGGCGAGAACAAGCAATCTACTACCTAAGTAGAACGATGATCGGAGCCGAACATCGGTATAACCCGATCGAGAAGGAATGTTGGCATTAGTGTTCGCCATTCAGAAAAATGCGACACTATCTGGTGGGCCAAACCATAAATGTCATATCTAAAGTCAACCCCCTGAGGTTACTTATGACAAAGCCTTCTTCACTAAATGGCGGCTGGCAAAATGGGCCATATTGCTATCACAATATGAGATACATTTTCTGCCACAAAAAGGCTATTAAGGGACAAGCGGTGGCGGACTTCTTAGCCGAACACCCAGATCCGAGGGCAGCTAAACTCTACGAGGATCTCCCAGACGAGGTCGCCGAAGCCTGCCTGGACCCAGACATTGTTCGAAGGACAAGTATGGCAACTTTTCTTCGATGGTGCATCAAGAACAAGCTCGAAGGGACACACAGTAGCGGGGGTAGGAGTGGTACTCGTCTCCCCACAAAATTACGTGATTCCCCGAGCTATCTCGTTAACCGAGCCCTGTTCCAACAATGTGGCGGAATACAACGCCCTTTTGATTGGGATGCAATTCGCCGATGAGATTGGCGTTAAAAATCTCGAGGCATACGGTGATTCTAAACTCATCATCAGCCAGGTTCGCGGGGAGTATGAGGTCAGGCATGAAGATCTAGTACCCTACTACAACGCGACAATCCACATGGCCGAGAGGTTTTCAAACTTCTACATCGACCATGTACCGCGCAAGCAAAATGCGCATGCAGATGCACTTGCATCCCTTGCTGCCTCCTTAGCTCTTCCAGCTGGAGCAATGGAGAAGGTATTCGTCTATAGCCACGACCTACACTGCCCAAAAAGTCCCCTCGGAGACTACCAGAGGTCAACGGGAGATCGTCGCGGTAAGGAAACACTTGAAGTGTCGACCGATCCAGAGCTTAAAGACTGGCGATTCCCCTACATTGATTTTGTCTTATACGGCATCTTGCCCGAAGACACCAGGGAGGCGGCTGCCATCCGAAGGAAAGCCTCCAAATTCTACTACAATGCGATTTCGCGAACATTGTATCGTAGATCGCATGATGGGATCTGCTCCGTGCCTCTCATCAAAAGAAGCCCACGAAGTGTTGAAAGAAGCCCACGATGGTACGTGTGGAGCTCATCAACCTGGCCCGAAGCTGGCAAACCGACTCCAAAGATTGGGTTACTACTGGCCCAAGATGGTTGCCGATGCTGTTGCCTATGCCAAAAGATGTCACGCCTGTCAAATACATGGCGATTTCATCCATCAAGCACCAGGATACCTCCACTCTACGACCTCTACCTGGTCGTTCGAAATGTGGGGGATGGACGTGGTTGGTCCTATCAGCCCACCATCATCAAAGGGACATCGGTTCATCCTAGCGATAACCGATTACTTCTCAAAGTGGGCCGAAGCTATCCCTTTGAAAGAGGTGAAATCTTCTAACGTGATCAAGTTCGTGAAACATCACGTTATTTACCGCTTCGGTGTGCCTCGGCAGATTGTCCATGACAATGGACCCCAGTTCATCAGCCAGGCTTTTCAGAGATTCTGCGCCAAGTTCAGAATCCAGAGTGTGTCATCAACGGCATACTATCCGCCCGCTAACGGCTCGCAGAAGCTTTCAATAAGACTATTGGCAAGCTTCTCAAGAAATTCGTCTCGAAAAGTCAACGAGACTGGGACGATAAGTTGGGCGAATGCTTATGGGCCTATCGCACGACTGTGCGAACCCAACTAAAGCCACGCCATTTTCCTTGGTGTACGGATGCGAAGCCGTCCTTCCACTGAAAATCCAAATTCCATCTCTTCGCGTCGCCTTGACAGCGGAAATGACAACAGAGGAGAAGCATCGACAGCGACTCCAAGAATTGGAAGCCTTGGATGACAAGCGTCTGCAGGCCCAACAACAAATCGAGCTTTACCAAGCTCGTATCACTAGAGCCTTCAACAAGAAAGTCAAATCCCGAACTTTCAAGAAAGGCGACCTCGTCTTAGCCGTCCGAAGACCATGGTCATGACGCACAAGACGAAGGAAAATTCCAACCCAAATGGGAAGGACCATTTGTGGTAGAGTCAGTCTACTCAAATGGATCGTATCGCCTCATAACCTCAAATGGCGATACACTCATGATGCCTATCAATGGCAAATTCCTGAAGAAATACTATCCTAGATGGCATTCTTCCACCGATCAAGTTAAAAATACACCTCTGATCAAAAACATCCAACGCCTCCGACGGCTAAGGATAGAGGAAAATGTTGGCTTTTAAGTCCAACATAAGTCTTCGACAACTCATCATGCTGAGGGAATAGCATGGCTAGCCCAACTCAAACGGTAGTTGGTAAAGGCATGACAAACCCGTTGACAGCTGAGGATTTGCTAAAAATCCTAAGGGACACGTTCCCATTTAATCCGACGCCTCCGACGGCTAAGGATAGAAGAAAATGTTGGCTTTTAAGTCCAACACAAGTCTTCGACAACTCATCATGCTGAGGGGAATAGCATGGCTAGCCCAACTCAAACGGTAGTTGGTAAAGGCATCTCAAATCCGTTGATAGCTGAGGGTTTGCTAAAATCCTAAGTGGACTTGATTCCACTCTTCCCTCCAAAAATCCCTACCAATTCTCATCTATAGAATGGAGGACCACAAAATGCAATCATTACTATGTTAACACTATACCTCTAGTAATGAATACTCCTCGTCGAGTACAAACCTTGCTTGTTTAACTCTGCATAGAGTAACAAACTCTCAAATTTGCCAAGTTAACACTATACCTCTGGCACCTCAAATTCCACTTGTCAATTCTCATCAATAGAATGACAGGTCCTCAAATTGCTCCTATCGCAAGCAAATTCTTGTCAAGTTAATATCACACCTCTGACAAACTACTGTTTAAGTTAACATTACACCTCTAAGCAGTACATCGAGTGCCTGTCAAGTTAATATCACACCTCTGACAGTCACCTTTCTTCAGACTTCCACATCGAAGCTGAAATGGACGATGCCAAAGTTAACACTACACTTCTAGCATCCGAGTCATTGCTAAGTTCAACAATACACCTATGGCTATGACCTTTCCTCGACTTCTTTAAGCCGAGACGACTAATGCCAAGTTCAACATTACACCTCTAGCATTACTATCACTGTTAAGTTAAACATCACACCTATGACAGTGACACCTTCAGTTTTCCCAAATAAAACTGAGATGCTGATGAGTTAGGTTAATATCACACCTCTAACTCACATCCTTGTCAAGTTAACATTACACTTCTGACAAGATTACTTCTAAACCGTTAAGTTAATATCACACCTCTAACGGTAAAAATCCTACTAGATTCCCCACGAGTCTAGTTTCATTTGATATTCTCCCCAACCGAGTATCAAATTCATTTTGGAGGCAGTATTGGTTAACATTACACCAATAAACAATGCTTCCATCAAAATCCCAGCTGATCTTAAATCAAGTTAATCCCAAATCCTTGATAAAAGTTCACCTTCTCTGGGGGTACGCGCTCCACTTGTCACTTCTTTTATAAGTGGCAGGTCCACCAAAATCATTCTTTTGCTTCTAAAACAAAACATTCAAGACAACAGTAAGAGGCAAAAAGAAAAGTGTCACTTTTATTCATATCCAAACACATGAAAGTGATACAAAACGCTCTCTTATACAATAAGATTGAGTGTTACAATTAAGGAGTACAAAGAAGTCCCTCTCTCTCTCTGAGGCGTACTCACTCCTTGAAACTGCATCTGATCCCAGGTGCACAATTGGAACCGTCACGCACGATTGTCAAAGCCCAGTGGAGGATTGACGCGTGGAACGACGCTTTGGAACCATCACGCACGATTGTCAAAGCCCAGTGGAGGATTGACGCGTGGAACGCGCTTTGGAAACCGTCGCAAGCACCGATTTTAAACCGCCCGCGTCGGTTTTGCCTTTAAGGGCAGTAACTCCTGAGTCCAATGAGGAGTTGACGCGTGGATACCTGCTTTGGGAATCAACGGATGACTCGGAATCCCAATCGACAGAGGAGACCTGACGAGCAAAGATCTCCTAAAATCTTGAGTCAGATCACATTAGACGCAGGTGGAAAGCCGCGTCCCTTCAGCAGACAAGGCTGCATCTCTTGCGTCTGCCCGATCCGCGCAAGACAGATTTGCGTTATTCAGAGCTGCGTCTCACCTTGTGATTGACGCTGCGTCTCAGGGACTGACAGCCGCGTCTTACTTTACGGATCAATGCCGCGTCTCATCTTTTGATCGACGCCGCCTCTTATCAAGAAGACCGCGTTCCGATTTGTGATTGACGCCGCGTCTCATCAAAAGGACTTTAGTAGAATCTAAGTTCTTATGAAATGATGACCGCGTCTCACTTTATGATTGACGCTGCGTCTCAGTAAAAGGACTTAGTAAAATCTAAAGTTCCGGTAGACTGACGACCGCGTCTTACTCTGTGATCACCGCCGCGTCTCAGTAAAAAGGACTTAGTGAAATCTAAGTTCCGGTAGACTGATGACCGCGTCTCACCCTGTGGGATTAATGCCGCGTCTCGCCAAGACCGCGTCTCATTAAAAAGAACTTAGCCCTACCTAAGTTCAGTAATCACAACTAGTGATCAAGAGTTGGACTCATCCACAACAGGACAAAGAAATTGGGACAAAAGCTTTAAAGAAAACTTCTATTATATCAAAAAATGATAGAAGTGGATACAAACACTCTTAATAAATAGAGTGTCCTTTTCTTTACAAAAAAAAAAAGAGAAAAGAAGGCTAAATGTCCTGGCTCGCCAAGGAACGGATTTGTTCCCTAAGGCGGTGAATCTCATGCTGGCGCGTCCTCTCAGCCTCCATGATAGCCCGGTCCCGCAGCTCCGTCTCAGATAAGAAACTTCTGGCAGCCAGCTGCATCCGCAGAGATTCCACCCTGGAAGATTGCAGGGATAGACTCTCTTCAGCACGCGCCGTAGCAGCCCGTTGCTCCTCAAGCTCCTTTTTGAGGGAAACAAGTTTCTCCTCATTTAGCGCAAGAACAGCTTCCACCTTGGCGATAATGTCCCGAGTTCTGAGGATGACCTGCTCCGTGCTCTGCACATTGAGCTCAGATTCCTCGAATCTCCGGCTAATTTTGAAATTCAGCCTTGGAATATTCAAGGTCACGGACCTCGGCAGTGATCTGCGCCTCCGCCTCCTGTCGCTCCCGTTCCTGAGCAGCTAGGAGCCTAGTCAGGATGGCCTGGGCCTCACCGGAAGAACCAGCATCTTCCAAAGATTCCAGCTCCCGCAGGTTATCTCCAAGTTGCTCTACCACCTGCAGGCATGCCCTGGCAAGTGAAGGGCCTCCCGCCAATTCGACGCTCACGGCCATATTTTCAAGAAGCCTCTGGGCGAACTGGAAGGTGCTGTGTCCACGGAAGATGAGATCAATACATGATCCCATCGAGGTGAAGAATTGTTGCACCATCTGACGTGCCAGCTCCCCCATGTCTTCACCACCTAAGAAGCTTCCCGACCCCTTTTCTGTCACGGGATAAGGGATATAGGGCGGGTCTTCTCGCACGAGAGCCGTGCCGGCCGTCGATGTGGCAAGAGCAAGACTACCCACTGGCGCTTCCTGGAGCGCTGCCTCTGCAGGAGCTTCCACGACCAAGGAAGGAGCTGTAAGCACAACCTCTTCAGAAACTTCCACCGAGGATTGAGCTGTGTGGCCTTCTGGAAGGGTGCTGATCGTCAGACTCCCCACCTGAGCCCCCTCAGTCAGAGCTGCCTTACTAGGTTCGAGGTCAGAGGCGTCGAGTCCTGTAGAATGGGAGTCTCCCCAGCTTCAGCAGTAGCCTTCTCCACGGCGGAGGAGTGAGAGCCTCCTCAGCCTCAATGGTTGTTTCCCTCCTGGCAAAGGGGAAGGCTCCCCAACTTCAACAGCTGCCCCCACTGAGGTTGTCTCGGCAACCGAAGCCTCAACTCCCTCGGGCTGAGCCCCGGTACCTCCAGCTGACCCTGCAGTACAAAAGAAGAATGTTAGAACATCCTCTTCAACATGAAAAAAGAGAATTAAACAGAAGGAGAAAAGAATACCGTCAGTGGGAGCAATTGTCGCCAGTGACGATGGCGCCATCGAGGGCTCACCCTCATGTTGTTCCTCCTCCGAGACGTCAAAGAATCCGCCCTGATCAGGAAGAGCGGGTTCATCGCCATAGTCGACTTTATCTTCAAAGTCACTTTCTCCCGATGACGAAGAAGACGATAGCGCCACACGAGGAAGCTCCGCAACAGGAGCCTTACCCCCAATCACCCAGTGGTAGGACTAGGGTCAACTGCCGAGGATTGGAAATAAAGACGCTAGGAGACCCCGGCTGCTGTACCTCGTCTCTCCCTTCATGAGCAGGAGGAAATTCGGGCTGAGTTGAGATTCCTGGAATCTCGACATCCTCTTCGCCCATTATGTCAATCTCCGGTGACTCAGCATCACCAGCAATAAGGGGGCGCTCAACAAGCTCCCCTTCCTCCACGGTCTCGCTGCGTGACCTAGGAGCACGGACCAAGCTTGGAAAATCTTCATCTTCCAGCGGTCCTCAACTCTAACAGGGACACCTTCAGGAGGAACCTCAACTCCAGCAGAGATAGCTCTGGATTGAGAGACTTCAGCCGTTAAGTCCCTCCGAGCCTTCTTTGGGCAGGCTCAACTACAGAAGCAGAGCGTCGACGACGCTTCCTCGCCAATTGCTTCGACCTCCTTGCCGGTCGCGGCTCCACTCTCATTGCTGGTGGCTCCGCCCTCGTCGCTTGCGGCTTTGCCCTTGCCGGTCGCGGTGCCGCCCTCACTACTGGAGGCTCCCTCCTCGATCGTTTCCCGACCTCCCTCTGAGCTTTCAGGTACTGGTCGAGAAGTTTAGTACGTTTACTGGATTCAGACCTCTCCTCGAGACTGGCATTGATACTCTCAAGACATGAAGACTCCGGAATAAGATCTGGCGTCTGGCCGGCTTGGGAGTACCAAATACAGAAGCTGAAGCTCATACGGCACTTAGGCGCCTCGTCGGGTAGATGGAACGTTGCTCCCGTCCCTCCAGCCACACTGTAATACCAAGCCCGAGCGCCTTCGAACAGATTCCCGTCAAGGCAAGTTGAGCATTGGGATTCCCGACGTAAAGCTGATCATAGCCAAATTGTCGGGCAAAACGACTTGGCATATACGGCTCGATAGTGCAGGAAGTTCTTGGCGAAACAGCACATATCCTGGTCGTATATTGATCAACCACCAGAAGGCTCCAGCAGGCAATTGCGAGAAGTCATCCCGCCCAGCGACATCCGTGAACAGCTCCCGGGGGCTGCACCTTGAACCTCTGGAAAGCAGCGGTTGAGCTGGTAATTGGCGGCACAGGAAAGACGCTTCCTAATGTAATACAGGTAGGTGTCATGCCACTCTGAACATTCCAGCCGCTGCACAAATGGGATATGATCCACGCTCCCACGCGCCGCCGTCATTAGAGATGGGCAATGCATCACGTACCAAGCCATGAGGTACGTGTAAGGCAGCTCAATTCGCGGGTTGGGGTGCCTCACCGTCGGGTTCCCCTCTGAGTCGGTATACGGCTCCCCACGAGAATTAGCAGTCTTTGGGGGTCCGCAGAAGCTCTTGGTCAACCCGCAGCCCGCTTTGAATACCAGCCACCACGGCGGGAAGAAGGGCTATGGGGTGGCCATGAGCCAAGAGTACCGCCGGGTACACCACATCTGCCACTATAACTTCATGTGGTAGCGTGGGCACCACACACCTCTTCAGCCACAACATCAGGAAGCCCGCCAACAGCGCCTGATCAGAAATAGGGGTCCGGGCTTGATGGTGAAAGCTCTCAAAGACAAGTCAGGGTCGAAGCCGTCCTCGTTCGACTCCGTGGTGTAGAATTTGTCAGAAGCTGCGTCGATCCTGTCTTCAACTTCCCCACCAGAACTAGGAGCTAGTCGGATTACTGGGAGATCTTTATTGCTGACATTATTAAACAGATAATCAGCCCAGGATAGTTGCTTGACGCCTCCTGACCTCCAGGCAGTTGTCTGACCGCAGATGTAGAAATGGCACATTACCTCCCAGTAGGTCTCATACACTTGAGGAGATTCTTTTTCCAAAAGGCGCAGCTCCCTGGTGGTTGGGACAAATTCCTCGTAAGGAATATCCCCTGACGATAACCCGGAGACCTCATACAATTCGTGTAGGGCAAGGCCCATCTCTCTAACCGGAGTAAAGAATGTCCCGTCCGAGGATTGTAGCGCTCCAGAATCCCAAAGAAGTTATGGGAACTCATCGGGACGCCCCACTGCACGGCCCCTGACTGCTGGGTACAGCCCCACACGCTTCAGCGGCCCCTCAAGATTGGTAAGGACAAAACCCACCATCCTACCCCACCAGTAATTCTCTGGAGAATGGACCCATCCATACGCACGGAAGTCGACAGGATAGTCACCCCCTGCTTCTATGAAGGAATTGAGGAAGGTGGTAGCAAGCTCCGGGATCTCTCCAATTGGGATTTCAGGCTTGGACGACGCAGGGAACAGTCCGACAACTGACCCGTCATGACTATCATGGCGGTCTACCTTTTGGAGGCCAAAGTCACCAAGGGCGATCTCAGGGATATACTGGGAAATGTCCCATTCCATCTTTCGGGGAACAGACATGTGTTGAAAGTAGGACATCGGGAACATCCTCTCCATGTCTGGAAGAAGAAAGAATCTTCCGCCCTTTATCTCACGGAGCCATTTATAGGTCCCCTCAGACACACGACGGCCATCATCATAGATATGATCCCCAAAGAAGAAGGCAGGCTTCTCCAACCTGACACCTTCATCCGTTTTGAGCGCGGCATCGGTCATAAGTGCCCGGAAGGTTCTCCTGTTAACATTAGAGAGCCTGCGATCCAGCAAATGGTCAGCAGTCACGGGGACACTCATTCTTTGCACAAAGGTCAAGCCCCGGTCGGCACCACCCACGCGGCCAAAATGGTGCATCTTGGCAAGTGAACCTGAAACATGCGGCACTGCAAAAAGAAAAAAAGACACTTGGTCAGATACTTTGCAAAAATAAGGGAAGACGCTAAGTGTTCATAATTCAAAACGCAGCCGAGACATTGGACGCAGGAGTTATCATCCGCGTCCAGACCTGCGAACTTGCACCAAAATGCAGAAGAGATACTGGACGCAGGAATTTTTCGAATCCGCGTCCAGACCTGCAAAGCTGCGTTCTACAAACCAAGACTTATGAAAATTCGAAGTACTTGGACTCAAACGCCAGATTCTACAAAATCGGCGGTTGAAGACACAGAACGCAAGGATCAAATCCGCGTTCTGCAAACCAAGACTTGTGAAATTTCAAAGTGCTTGGACTTGGACGCCAGCGCCTGATGGCACAAAACGCGGCACAGAACGCATGGATCAAATCCGCGTTCTGCAAATCGCGTCCAGAGACCTTCACAATTAGAAATATTCTAAGTGAAGGACCCAGAGTGCAGAGTTCACCAGCGTCGGATCATCAGGCCCGCGCCCCGGTTATCATCTCAAGGACAGCGTCCGAGAATCAAACACGATCTTGTGTTAAAGGTCCTTAGGTTTCTATGAACATTTTAATGGCGGAACCCACACCGAAGGTACATTTTTACCTCGGAAAACACCCTCCTGCGCAGAGGAAGCATCTCTCTCAGCCTCGGCGACGGTCGCCCTTGAGGTCGATGCAGTCGGTTTGTCTTGGGAGCCATTGAAGATCAAGAAATCCGAGCGAGGAGATGAATAGTTGGAGAGAGAAGGAAGTTCTTTTTCTCAGAGAATGCGTTCGTTCGGAGAAGAAGATACATCTCTCTAACTGTTGCCTTTTATAGGCACAGAGATTCGCGAAGATACGCAGCGTTTGGCCCAATAAACGCTGCAGCGAATCGCTGCCTGACGCGTGGAGCCAAATCATTGTTTGAACAGGGAAGATCATGCGTCGCGACCCCGCACAAGTCAGAAGTTGACACGTGGAGCAGTTCATTTAATGAACCGGGGGATCCGCGCGCCAAAAGGCGAAATCTCGCCGTTTCCCCAGGCCAGCTGGCGGCGTAATCATGACATGGCACAGGCGCGCGCCCCAAAGTACGCGGCTCTTCGGTGGACATGCCCCGTCAGCATCATTATAAATGCACCCAGAAAATCGCGTCTGCATTTCAAGAGATGCGTCTCTCCAAAGTCCGCGTCCCCTCAAACAGGCCAAACATCGCGTCTCGCTAAGAAGTCGCGTCTTTAAAGCAGTCTCTGCTTTTTCAAAAAGGAACCTGCGTCCAGTCTCCTGCTTCTGCAAAGTCAGTTCAACAGTACACTGACGCAAACAGACAACCAACCACTCCCGGCCAAAAGCGCACCCGTGACAGACTAAAAGCAATCGGGGAGGTCTAGACTGTGTATCTAGACACTCAACACGATCAACGCTGACGGCTTCAAAGAGTTCAACAGTACACTCACGAAGACCAATTCCAGATAAGATCAAACCCGAAGCATCAACAGTCCAGTCATAAACGCGAACACGGCTAAGATCCAAAGTATTCCGAAATCCGTCCCATTCAACTGCGGAATATCAGAAACTTTGGAGGGGGTTCTGTAGGCTGTCTAAAAATGACTAACAGACCAGCCATTAAGGAAGCAGAGTCTCAAGCTCTAGACGCGAGAAATCGATGCTCGCGTCTCAGCATTAAGACGCGTTGGCTCTACACCCGCGTCTCAACGTTCAGACGCGTCGGCCCGAAGCCCGCGTCTCAGCATCAAGACGCGTCGGCCCGAAGCCCGCGTCTCAGCATCAAGGCGCATCGGCCCGACGCCCGCGCCTCAGCATCCAGACGTGAAGGCCCGAAGCCCGCGTCTCAAGGCGCGTTTGGCTCGACGCCCGCGTCTCAAACTTCAAGGCGCGTTTGGCCCAACGCCCGCGTCTCAGTTGCAACTGCCCTGATTGCGGGGCCAGTCACCGCGCATGTAGCGGGTAGTGGCCCCTCATTCGGGAGCGTTTTCAGGAGGCACCTTCACCCCCTGAGATCCCTATAAATAGCCTTGTTTGCTATGAAGAAGAGAAGAAGCTGGGGAGAAGATCGGAGTTTTGGAGAAGGGAGAGCTTGATAAGATCGAAGCTTTGGGAAGAAGGTCAAGGCATCATCAAGATCGATCGAATCCAGGCAGGAGGATCATCAAGAGAGAAGCACGACTCTTCAGCGAGCTTACTGAGTACTAGCCGCTCTTCGCCTACCTCCTCTTTGAGAGTTTTGGTAGACTGAACTGAGTTACTCTTTCTACCGACCGAAGAGAAGACCCCGACGGTCCAGGACGGTCATCTGGTCAACGGAGAACAAGATTCACTCTCCATCGCCACACGAAGAACCCAGCCTTAAACAAAGGGAAGATTCAGACATCCTCCCTCCCTTGTAACTGGAAAAGAGGGAAGAGTAGTTCTTTTGGTTGTAATCGTTTCGCTTGAATCAAGGAAATCTTTCACAGCTAAAACCACTTTCTCCGACCACCAAACTTTCCGGCCCCGTACACCTGGAAGGGTGGATCCTGAATATGGATGGAGCATCCAACAGCAAGGAAGCCAGAGTTGGTCTCGTACTAATGACATCAGATGGAATCATCATCGAGCAGTCATACACTCTGAGCTTCCTAGCAACCAACAATGAGGCAGAGTATGAAGCACTGATCGCCGAACTCAAGATGGTTGATGCACTTAGAGTACGTTGGCTCAAAGTCAGTTGTGACTCTTTACTAGTGGTAAACCAAGTCAACGACGACTACTTGACCAGGGACGAGCAAATGACAGCATACCTACGAGTCGTCCTCGCATAAAGTCCAAGTTTGTCCGTTGTGATTTCAAACAAATCTCCAAAGCGAACATCACCCACGCTGACTTGTTGGTCAACCTGGCCTCAGGTGTGGAGTTCCAGAGAGGAGACCTCGAGCACATTCCAAAGTCGAGCATCCTCCACTCTGACAGATTGGTGATGCGCTTGGACACCTGTCCCAGGGGTGAGAGACCCCATCATCGCTACCTGAAAGACAAAGTACTTCCCGAGGACAAAGCTGAAGCCCAAAAGTCGAAAACATTGCCACCAGGTATGTCCTCCTGGGCGACCTCCTTTATAATAAGTTTTATTCCAATACCCTCTTCGATCAATACTTGAGATGCCTCGATCCATAAAAAACAAAGAAGGTGATGCAAAAAATTCATGATGGCAAGTGCGAGAACCATGCCAGATGGCGGTCCTTCATCCACAACGCCATCAACCAAGGGGACTCCTGGCCAAAGATGTTCAGTGACGCAAAAGAATATATGAAGAGGTGTCCCCGGTGCCAGAGGTTTGCTCCTTCCTCACAACGGCCAAGCATGGACCTCCGCACACTCAGGAGCCCCAGCTAATTCATGCAGTAGGGTCTGAATATAGTGGGTCCCCTTTGTAAAATGGCGCCTCAGTTCAAATTCCTACCATTGGTGACCGATTACTTCACCAAGTAGATAGAGGTGGTTTTGCTCTCTGATGTCACAGTGAAGCGAGTCGTCAAGTTCTTATGGAAACACATTGTGTGCTATTTCAACCTCCCCCACACCAATATGTCCGACAACGAGACTAGTTTCGCCAGTGCGAAGGTGTCAGACTTCTGCTCCAGGTACAAGATTGTCCACCGATTTTCTACTCTGTATCTGTAAGGAAACAGCCAGGATGAAATCAGCAACTGCACCATCCTCGAGGACTTGTGCAAGAGCTTAGGCGAAGCCAAAGTGTGGGTCAAGAAGCTCCTGTGGGCATCCTGGACCACTAAGCGCATCCCAACGGGTGAGACTCTATTCTCAATGGCCTATAGGACAGAGGTCGTCATCTTGATCGACATATATATATATATATAATATATATATATATATATATATATATATATATATATATATATATATAATAATATATATATATATATAATATATATTATATATATATATATATATATATGCCAACACTCCAAACCGAAGGGTTCGATCTAGAGTAGAACTCCGTCTAGCTCCTCCTAGCCCAAAATCAGTCTGGAGAAAGGTGGTTTAAACTAAGAAGGTGTACGTATTATGAGTATAAAAATGTATTTTATGTACCCTTTCTTGTCTCCGCTATAGCATAAGGCTATACCGAGTCGATTCTCAGGGAGAGCTAGCGATGGAAGCGTTACGAATCGTAGTGAAGAAAGTAAACGAGAATTCTTCTATGCTAATAAAAATAATGAATCAAAGGAAAAAGAAACTAAAGAAAGGATGGATATGTTCATGGTGAAAAAGTCGGAAAAGAAATCAAGAGTGAGATTTGGTATTCACAAGAAAAGAAAAGGAAACTTAAAGAAGAAGCAAACCATGACTAGCTTACCTTACTACCTTACCAATACTTACTAAACTCCGTGATAGTGAACGCTTGCCTCATGTTGTCACTCCATCAGCGTGGATTCGTCTCGCGTGTTGATCTAATTACTTTCTCATTTGAAGAATGGGTGGTTTAACCCATCGGAGAAGAGAAGACCATATAACTTGCAAGATGAAATAAAGCGATCACCCATGAGTTAGTGAAGATGGCAAGGCTAGTGGTTAGCTAGTACATGGAGAAGAATTAGCTAAAAGCCATTAGAGAAGTAAAACAAAGCATGAAGTAAATTTGCAAGGAATTAAAGAAAGCAATAAAGAAAGCACATAAAGAAAGTAAGTAAACTAGAACCAAGCTCAAGTAGAGGAAGGAGAATGGATCAATCCTTGCATAGCTTCAAGTTGTCACCCTTGATTACACAAGCTCTCTCTCTCTCACAGTCTCTCTCTTTTACAATGAATTCTAGGGAAGAAGAAGAGGGATCTAAAGAACTAAACCTAGAGAAAAACTAAACAAAATTACAACAACTAATGAATTCTCCTCTCTTTCTCATTCAGTCTCTGCTCGCAGGCCAGATGCAGGTATTTATAGCCCCCAGGAGAAGGATCCAGAACCCAGTCTGTTGGCGCAAAATCTGGGGCTCAACGGCCCCAGATCTGCCGCCAGGGCGCGGCAAGGCGCGGCAACTGTATGGCCGTTGGCTAACAACTTTCTGGTACGAAGTTGTTACAAGCTTGTTAGCCACGTGGACCTTCTGGAATCTTCGTTTGTTGAGCGTATCTCTCTGGATCTTGGATTAGATTTGGGCTTTATCTTGGATTTGAAATTAATCACTTTAATTATTGCTAATTAAAGTGATTATTGGTTTTCTCTCCATTTAAGTGTATACCTGTAAATATATAGAGAAGATTAGTAAAAATCATGTATTTATTTGCAATATGCATGGGGATTATGTGGTAAAATATGCAATATTGTGTTACAATCACACCCCCACACTTATTCTTTTGCTCGTCCCGAGCAAAACAAAAAAAACGGCGCCAAAAATTTGATCGTGGGCGGAACTAGCACTCAAAATGGGTATTATGTGAAATCAAATGAAAAGCTCAAATGTGCTTAGTATAACCTCGATACTTCCGTTATAGCATTGGCTTAACGGGTCGTATCCACAGGGAAGGGAGGCGATAGAAGCATTAACAGTCTCTAGTCACGTCAGATGTTAACAATTCTTCTATGTTGAAAGAATGAAAAAGAATGAGAAAATGAAAATAAGCATGTGGTAGGTGAGGAGAGCGATGAAAACGCGGCGATGTAAAAACCAAAAGAGAAGTGAAGAAGATGGAACAAGGTAAACTAAGAAGGCGATGAAAACACCGATAGAAAAATGAGAAAAGAATTTGGAAAACAATTTCTAAAACAAAGGTAAAAGAAAACTCATGGCTACTAACTACTAAGTACTCCACTAACCATGCTAACCTCTTCGAGATAGTTGCCTCACATTTTGATCCTTGGCCATCACAATCCTTGCCTTCAAAGAGACGGTACAAAGCATGGCTCACGATGGTTCATAACAATCACAACATTGCAACAAGAACAAGCTAGTACAAGCATCAACTCACCAACAATTAAAAGAATGCATGAAATAAAAGAGCATGAAATAAAAGAGAGTTAGCTTGGTTAGCAAGTTAGCAAGTTAGCAAGTTAGATGTTAGAAACCATCATCTTTGGCCATCAATGGCTCTTGCAAGAACAAGGCCTTGTAGAGGCAACCCGATTCAAGTGGATTATCAAGTAAGTGGTTAGATAGGTTAGTGGTTAGTAGTTAGATTGCCATGAGAAGAAAAACTAGCAACAAAACATCATGTAGAAGATGAAGGAGATTACAATGGAAGAGAAAGGAGGTACCTTTACATAGAGTGTCACTCTCTATTACATCAATCCCTCACTATCTCTCTCTCTATGAATCACTCAGCCCTACTACAATGATCTAAGAAAAAGAAAAGGAAATACAAGAAAATGAAGAACACTCACCTACACTACACTAAATCTGCACCTACTCCTAAAAACGAAGACTGCTCGCGCTCTGGGCAATTGCAGGGATATTTATAGGCAGAAGAAGGCTCCAGAAGACGAGACGGGGCCACGCGTCGAAAATCGACGCGTGGCTCCCTAGGATTGCCGCGCCCTTGCGGCGTTTTGCGGCAATTCCAGGGAGCTGGGTCCCTGGTTTTGGTCCGCGCGTTCGTCTGGCTTTTAGCTGCTTCCAGATATATCTAATTTCGGGAAATTTCGACCGCAGATCCGTCTGATGTGCGCTAGAGGCTAGGTTCAATGTATCTTCTAGATGATCCCTTGCTTGGCCTCCAAGTAATGCGGGATTAATTAGCATAAATTGAGCTGAATTAGCCTCTTATTCCATCTTTGCCCTTGAACTTTGGTTGTACCTGCAATATAGACCAAAACACGTATTAGACCGACTATTTATTCATAAACTGGTGGGAAAATGCGACATAAAAATGCAGAATTTGTAGACTAATCACACCCCCACACTTATTCTTTTGCTCGTCCCGAGCAAAACAAAGAAAAGAAAAACTATACTACAAATTTTATTACACCACTTTCGCAGGTGACGCGATTGCACTGAGCGTGTGCAACAAGCCGTTAAACCTCTAGGTTACCCTAGAGGAGGAGTGTTGTCTCCTGAGGGTTTTCAGCGGATTGCACCCACAAAATCCATAAAGAAAGAAGACAAATGTTAGTATTTTGAAAACGCATTTTGAAAGAGAGACATGTTTTCGAACTATTTTTGCAAAAATATAAGTGATCTTAGGTCATAAGTCCACCTATAATCATTCTCCCTTAAACTTAGTCTCTATGCAAGATCTTGTCTTCAATTAAGGTAAGAATTCAAAATTGGATTGAATATTTTATCTTTCATAAAACCTAGATAGTATGCACACCGTGATAGTGAAGATTTCTGGGATTTCAACTCTAACCATAAAGCCATTTTTTATATATATATATTTTTTTTTTTTATTCTTCCCTTAGTTTAGGCTTTCTAGTTCACCCATGTAACGAGCCTTTAACCGATGACTCCCAAACCAGTCGGTCTTAGGGCACCAGATGAGAAAAACATCCCTCGGGTTTAAGGACTCGAGTGAAAAGGCCACAAAACTAAAGGGGATTATTTATTAATCACCGTTAGGCGTGAATAACCATGCTTCTTGAGGCACAGTTATCCAGCTTAATAAGTGATGCTTTATTACTTTTTTTTATTAATTAATTATTTATTTATTATTTAATGGCATTTTAGGTCTTTGTTTCCATCCCAAAAATGTGTAAGTGTGAAGTGCATATTATCTAAGGCAAAAAATTCAAGATAAAAATATCTCCTCAATTTTTCTTACTTAGCCTATAATTTCAAACAAGATCTATTATTTCAACTAGGTTTAAGATGTCGTAATTAAAGCTTTCTTAATTTCTAAGATACATCTTAAATTTCTTAAAAGTAGATTAAAACTTTGTCTCTTATTTCAAAAAGTTTTTATTTTTTTATTTTTTATTTTTTATTTTTATTTTTTCTAAAAGAAGTGTAAAAGAAAGAAGATCTAAAAACTCTATGTTAGTAAACCCTCCCCCACACTTATTTCATGCATTGTCCTCAATGCATCATGATATATGTATGCATGAAACAAAATAGAGAGGGAAGGAAAAAATTACCTTAAGGTGGTGGTTCCGGTGGTGGTCGGATTGGTCCACGAAAGGCGGCCCAATCATTATTGCGTGGAGTCCGAAGGAACCCACCAGAAAACTCCATGATACAACCCACTAGAAAGATGTATGCATGTGTGATTTTTATTAAAAATTTTACCCCATCTAATTTCCAAATTTTCAAAATAATTTCAGAATCAAATTTATCAAGATCCTTGTCCCAGAATGGAATATGAAAAGATGGAATGATTGATTTGGACTTGGAAATATGGGAACTAATACCGACTCAGAAAAATGACTTAAGTCAAGTAAAGGTTCGGGAGTCGAAATTGGTTCAGGAAGTGGGTCCAAATCAAAAAGATAAAGCTCAGGTCCACATTCATTTCCCCATGATGGAATGTGACTATCTAAGATTAGTGATTCAAGTTCAAGAGGGTTGGGAATCAAAACTGACTCTAAAATGTTACTCAAATTGGGTAACAAAACAGGAGTCAATAATGATTCAGGTATTTGAACTAAATCACAAACTTGAGGGTCAAAGTCACATTCCTCATTGAGTTCAATTCCACAAAAATGAGAACTTACCAATTTATCAAATGGACTTTCAAAAGTATGAAATTGGTCAAGTTCAATATGATCATCATGAAAGATTGGTGATTCAATGTCACAATGGACAGGCACTGGATCCAATACTGACTCGGGAAATGGAGTGAAATCAGGTGAAGATACTGGAGTCATAATTGAATCATGAAGAAAAATTGAATCATCAAGTGGAAGTTCAGGATCATATTCACACTCAAGTTCAATTTCAGGAAAAGGAAAACTTGCCAAAATGTCAATGGGATGGACAAGTTCAGATGATTGTGCTGAAATTGAATCTTGATTTCTAAAATGACAAGAGTCTTGAGTCATATCAATAGAGTGTGGCATAGCTGAATTAGTCAAAGGTTGATAAGATTGAGTCTCCTCATTCCTATAGATGTTAACCAATTGACTCAATTGTTCATCCACCTTATTGAAAGACTCGGCACGTGTTTTTTGATATTGGAACAAAGACTCCTCCAAGGTTTCTATACTCTTTTCTAGACTTGATGTATCTCCAAGTGGTTTCTCTAGAATGGGAGTATAAGAATCTTGGTTTTGGAAATTTTGTGAATGATTTGAGTCAAAAATGTGTGGAAATTGAAGCTTGGACTCACACAAGAGTTCTTTACTCATTTCCAAGGCAAATGGTTGTTCATTATGAGGAGGTGGAACTGAGTAAGACTCTTGAAAATACTGTGGAATTGGAGGGGCAAATGTTTCTTGAAGTTGTTGCTCGACCCTTTGAAGATTGGCTTCTAAACTCCTTAGTAACTCAGATTTTTCTTCAATTGGAGATTCAGAAAAAGGAGTATATGAAGCGGAATCGGGAAATGAATACTGTGGACAAGGTGAATATGGTGGACAAGGAATTTGAGAATTTGAATCGGGGTACGTGAATCCCCAATGACTCTGTGACGAGTTGAAATTATTTTGGAAATTATAAGAATGTGGGTATGGGTTTTATTGATTCGGATAAGGCCAACCCGGTGCATTTGGTTGGTGCGTATTGTAAAACGCCGGGTTGGAATTATCCGAATCAAATGGAGTTGGTGTGAAATATGGATTCATGTTTGGATTGAAAGAATTGTTATGTTGAATGCCATTTCACAAAAAATCACAAAAAAAAAGAAAAATCAAACAACAAACAAAAAGAAAAGAAAAATCAAAAACCAAGCAAAAGAAGGGTTGACCTAGACCTAGATGAAATGTCCCTAGGGGCCAACGTTTATTCAAATTTTATTAGGGCTTGGGTTGTGTGAGTGGGGAGATGATTTTTGGGCCAAGGAAGGGTAATTAAATCCCCACCTTATCTTGTTTGGAGTTTGCCCTTAAGTTCAATTTGTGCAAGTGTGCAATATAGACAAGAAGATAACACAAAGCGATAAATCACCCACGTGTTTGTCCTATGCTATATGCAATGCCATGTGTACATCTCCATCCAAATCACAACAACAGAACAAAATACAGTATATTGGAATTGAATTGACACGTGCCTAAATGCAAATGTCTAAACCGTTTTAAAGGCGTCCAAATACCGTATTTTAGTTCTTTTATTTTTATGGTGTGTAGGCAATCAAAGCAAGAAAGATAGCAGTACAAATCCACTAGCTATTACAATTCACACATCCCAGAACAACAACATATACAATTTTCACAGAAGTGCCGCGGTTTTGCGGCAAATGTCGCGGATCCGCGGCTTTTGTTCAAAATCTGGGGCCCTGCTTTCAAGAGCAGGGAGATGCAAAGCTAGCTTATGTTCTGCAATATTAAGCACCTGTAAATATTGCCCTGCACATCAAAACAGAGAAGACAAATGTTAACAAAAACGTGACATCAAAACCATTCCCTTCCCGGCAACGGCGCCAAAAATTGGTTTAAACTAAGAAGGTGTACGTATTATGAGTATAAAAATGTATTTTATGTACCCTTTCTTGTCTCCGCTATAGCATAAGGCTATACCGAGTCGATTCTCAGGGAGAGCTAGCGATGGAAGCGTTACGAATCGTAGTGAAGAAAGTAAACGAGAATTCTTCTATGCTAATAAAAATAATGAATCAAAGAAAAAGAAACTAAAGAAAGGATGGATATGTTCATGGTGAAAAAGTCGGAAAAGAAATCAAGAGTGAGATTTGGTATTCACAAGAAAAGAAAAGGAAACTTAAAGAAGAAGCAAACCATGACTAGCTTACCTTACTACCTTACCAATACTTACTAAACTCCGTGATAGTGAACGCTTGCCTCATGTTGTCACTCCATCAGCGTGGATTCGTCTCGCGTGTTGATCTAATTACTTTCTCATTTGAAGAATGGGTGGTTTAACCCATCGGAGAAGAGAAGACCATACAACTTGCAAGATGAAATAAAGCGATCACCCATGAGTTAGTGAAGATGGGAAGGCTAGTGGTTAGCTAGTACATGGAGAAGAATTAGCTAAAAGCCATTAGAGAAGTAAAACAAAGCATGAAGTAAATTTGCAAGGAATTAAAGAAAGCAATAAAGAAAGCACATAAAGAAAGTAAGTAAACTAGAACCAAGCTCAAGTAGAGGAAGGAGAATGGATCAATCCTTGCATAGCTTCAAGTTGTCACCCTTGATTACACAAGCTCTCTCTCTCACAATCTCTCTCTTTTACAATGAATTCTAGGGAAGAAGAAGAGGGATCTAAAGAACTAAACATAGAGAAAAACTAAACAAAATTACAACAACTAATGAATTCTCCTCTCTTCTCCATTCAGTCTCTGCTCGCAGGCCAGATGCAGGTATTTATAGCCCCAGGAGAAGGATCCAGAACCCAGTCTGTTGGCGCAAAATCTGGGGCTCAACGGCCCCAGATCTGCCGCCAGGGCGCGGCAAGGCGCGGCAACTGTATGGCCGTTGGCTAACAACTTTCTGGTACGAAGTTGTTACAAGTTTGTTAGCCACGTGGACCTTCTGGAATCTTCGTTTGTTGAGCGTATCTCTCTGGATCTTGGATTAGATTTGGGCTTTATCTTGGATTTGAAATTAATCACTTTAATTATTGCTAATTAAAGTGATTATTGGTTTTCTCTCCATTTAAGTGTATACCTGTAAATATATAGAGAAGATTAGTAAAAATCATGTATTTATTTGCAATATGCATGGGGATTATGTGGTAAAATATGCAATATTGTGTTACAATCAAAAGGCGAAAGCAGTCCCTGATATGTATCGCAGGCTACCAGTAACATATCAAGGCTATGTACCACAAGAAGGTCAAACCCGAGAATTCTAAATCGGATATCGTGTCCTGAGGCACATCACTCCAACCACTCAAGAGCCAAACACTACGAAGCTTAGAATCAACCGGGAAGAACCCTTCCTTGTGGTTGACAAAAGGGGAAAAGACTCGTATACCTTGGCCAACAAGCTCAGGGAAATTCTAGGGAAACAATGGAACCCTTCTCGTCTCAAGCAATACTTTGTATAAATATTGAACATTAATGAGTGTTCTACTAATGTTTTAAAAAATGCACTACAACATGCATTTAAGCGCGTTTAATAGCATAACATAAGGCTGTTGCATCATAGCGCACCAAGAAAGTAGCATCTTAGAAGCGTACGCTTTTTTCACCGTAGCATATGCTTTTTAAGTGCTTGTATGAATATTGTATGTAGTCATTATATTGTTTGATTAATATTTTAAATATTTCTCACATTTTTTATTTTCCCCTTGATTTGTCATATTTTTCATATTTAATTTGAGCATGTTTATATATTCTAGAAATTAAAAAAAAATCAGAAATATCATATCTTATGCTTTTCACTATGATGCTTACACTACACATTGCGCTTT